>SNQJ01S0017349.1:13915-52005 GCA_010110895.2 Picea sitchensis | reverse complement strand
ATTATTGAAAAGAAAAAAAAAATCAAATATACCCCAAAAAGAGGAAGGGAAAAGTATTTTCTTTATTGGCAGCATAATGATTCACCCTTGGATAAATCACATCTATTCATTTTTTCATCAGACTATGGGATGTAGTACGACCTTAGGAATATTTTCTCACTATATAGATTTATGTCCTCCACCGTTTGGTTATTCTTCCAAACATATGGAGAGTTTGCATTGCCTCCTACTTCGTAGACTTCTGATTAACATACATGTTGCCCGAGTCTCATCACTTGTCGTGCTATTGTCCAAGGGAAGTTTTTCACTAAGCCTGAGTCAACCCCTCTGCAAAGTGTCTCTTGTCCACATACCTAGCCATCCTGAGCATCCAATGAAGTCCTTGTTCAAAATCACTGGAGCCTTCAGTCCGATCATCATGATTATCAAATCCATGATCGACGAGCCGTCGAAGACCTCTGGGTAGTGCAGTTGTACACTCATATTACACTCCTACTCGAGTTTTGGAATATTTTGAAGTTGTTGCTCGAGCTCTGAAGATCTCATTTCCAGCCATCAGGTTGAATCAACTTCTAGAAGATGGATACTCTATATGTATATCTTTCTGATTTTGAGATGTAGCTCCATTGTGTATTGTTCACAACTACTCTTTATAGTTATTTGACATGGATATACAGTGTATTTGATTGGTAGCCATGATTCTATTTTTATCCTAAGCATGGGTATGCCCGCCTCGATGAGACATTTGTTATTTTGCAGACGACACCTCCCAGTTCCTGATCCTTGGGCTCAATCATTTGGCACATCAGTAAAGATTGGTAATGTATTTCGGACATCAGATGCTCTTTTGACCTCACACATTAGGGGGCATCTTTTATAACCCTAAATTGCACCACACATGCTTACCTAGCATTAGGCTAGCTCATATCCTTTCTTTTCCAAAAAAAATGCTGAACAACTCTTTGAAAATCCTCTTGTGTAAAGGCTCACGTGCCCTAACCCATTACTGCACGTGTGTACATGCTGGTTGACCCAAAACAACCCGCGTGGACCGACAAAAGCATGAAAAAAGGAAAGTTGCCAATGGAACAAAAAGCTATGGGTGAGTTAACTGAAACTCCTGGCCATCCATGGCCGAGGGTTCGTCCAAATACCTAGCTCCTTCTAGCCTATAAAAGAAGGGGTACGGGTACCATTTGGAAGGAGGAAAAATATAGCAAAGAAACTTTTCCCATTTATGTATTCCATTGTCCCAAACCTTTAGCCTTTCCTAATGCCAAAGGAGATTTAAAGCAAAGCAGTTGAAGGAAAGAAGAAGAGGATCCCAAGATCAGGTTCAAGGAGAGGTGGTCGATCTCAACTTTTGTAAGTTGACTCATTTTAAGTAATAAAGAGAATTATTTTCCCATCCTAATTCATGAACTTTTTATGTTTTGATTAGTTTATGTTTGATTTCTAACCTG
Organism: Picea sitchensis; assembly: GCA_010110895.2. Classification (NCBI taxonomy): domain Eukaryota; kingdom Viridiplantae; phylum Streptophyta; class Pinopsida; order Pinales; family Pinaceae; genus Picea; species Picea sitchensis. Next base: position 50,542 of record SNQJ01S0017349.1, on the reverse strand, counting down.
TTAGTATATAAGTAGTATGCATGCATAGTTGTTGCTCATCTTGAATGTAGGTTAGCTTGGGAAGGAGCATTTCAAACAAGTAATCAAGCACAACGAAGGATTGAAATCAAATGCTAGTAACGAGGTAGGTTGATATTTCAATGCATTTACTAAGAAAAAGGGATTTAAATCTAGGGATGAAGGTAGAAAGTAATTTCTATTCGGTCATATCTGCATGCAAAGTATGAAATCTATTTGCTAGTCCATAGGGTGTTTTTCCCCAACAACACAGGATCAGTGACCTTCTTAACCAACTCAAGGGGGAAAGGTTCTTCAACAATATTGACCTAAATTGTATCTACCACCAGGTTCCCATCGAACCAACTGATGTATGGAAGACAACCTTCAAGTATAAAGAAGATCTCTTTGAATGGATGGTCAGCCCTTTGGCCTAAAAAATGAACCAACCACTTTCATGAGGCTGATGGATGATGTATTGTGACCCTTCACCAACTCCTTTGTGGTGGTATATTTGGATTACATCCTCATCTTCAATAGAACTTGGGAGGAGCATATGCGGCATATTCAACAGGTTTTGAGCACTCTGCAACAACACAAGTTATATGTCAACTTGGAATAATTCTCTTTGGGAATAAATATGGTCCAATAATTGGGCTATATTGTTGATGAGCATGGGTTACATGTTGATCTAGCTAATATCCAAGTCATTCGTGACTAGCCAGCCTTGACCAGAATAACTGAGCTTCATATCTTCTTGGGACTGGCCAACTTCTACCGACGGTTTTTGATTGGATTCTCCCATATTGCATGGGTCCTCATCCAGGTGACGAAGGGTGGTGGAAGGGAAACGTTCATGTGGGGGAAGGAACAATAATGAGCATTCGATGATTTGAAGCATCGTTTGTGCTCAACTCTAGTACTCTCCTTTCCTGATATGTAGAAACCGTTCAAGATTGAGACTAATGCATCTGACTATGCTGTAGGCATATTTCTCACTCAACATGGACATCTGGTGGCATACCATAGTGAGACACTATCAGATAATGTCTGGAAATACCCCACCTATGACAAGGAAATGTATTCCATTATACAATCCTATCATCAATGGAAGAATTACATTCTGGAAAAGGAGACGATCATCCACACTAATCACATGCCTTTGCAGTTCATACAGACATAGGGGAAATTGAAGAATGAACTCCATCAAAAGTGGTCCACCTACCTGCAACAGTTCCATATCAACATCAATTATAAGATATGGATCTCAAATCATGTTGCTAATATCCTCAATTGACCTCCCATAACTGCACTCACCACTGTGCTCCATTCCTGTGGACATGAGGAATTTGAGTGGCCCTAACTTTATTAGCAAGACCTGGACTTCGCCACCACCTATCAACTCTTGGGTATAAGCACGGATGTCACTGATTTTCACATTTAGGATAGACTATTATGCCATGTGGGCCATATCTATTTTCCTACAAGAGAGTGTGAAAAGATGATCTAGGAAGCCCACTACAGTTAGATGGTAAGATATTTTGGCGTGGAGAAAACTATGGCCGTTCTTCAGAAACATTTTTATAGGCCAAAACTTCGATAAGATGTCAACAAGTATATCATATCTTGCACTTACTCTACCATTTCCAAGCCATACATCAAGAAAAAATTCTTATACATGCCCCTTCCTACTCTCGAGAAGCCTTGTGAATCCCTCTCAATGGATTACATGTGTGGCCTTCCGTCTACCAATAAAGGAAATGATTTTGTATTTGTGGTTGTTGATCAATTTTCAAATATGGTCATCCTCACAGCCTGTAATAAGAATATGACAACAATAGATACTACCAAGATCTTCCTCAAATGAGTGTGGGTCCATTTTGGGATACCAAAGACCATCATCTCTGATCGGGACAACAGGTTCCTCAACACATTTTTCTTGATTCTATGGTCATTGTTGGACACCAAGATCACTAAATCCACTTCTTTCCACCCCCAAACAGACGACCAAACAAAGTTTTTCAATCGGATGATTGTGCACATCCTGCACATGTAAAACTCTAAGAATCCACGTATATGGGATGAGAGTTTCCCCTATGTTCAAGACAGTTACAACAAGGCTCTCCATAGCTCCAATGACCATAGCCCATTTCAGGTGGTGTTGGGATTCCAACTCTTGGGTCCCATGGATGTTGCACTACCTCTTACCACCACATATATAAACTCTTCCCATGTTCAGTCTGAGACCGACAAAGCCACCAGATTCATTGAGAGGATTCAACACATTCTCCAACAAGTCTAAGATATTTTGCAGAAATACAATGCTTAGTACAAGAAGTGCCATGATAAAAACAAGGTATCGCATTTGTTTTAGGTTGGCAATAAATTTTGGTTACATTTGCAAAAGGATCATCCCACGAGGCCCCATCAGAAGCTTTACCCCCTTCGCTATGGGCCTTACACTATCACCAAGGTTGTGGGTAGCAATTCTTTTGAGCTCAACACTCCACCCTTCCTTGGCCTGCACCTATTTTTCAATGTGGACCTCCTTCGACCATATTTTCCACCATTATTGGACACCTCTGAGATCGCATAATAACTAACGCCAACAGAGCTCAACCCTGACTGCTTGGAATAAGAATCCACTGATTAGATAGTGGTCCGATAGGTCAAGGGAACTTGCCAACAGAGGATCCAGATTTATCAGGATGTCAAGGCAGGGAAACTCCTACAAAAAGGCAAGTGGCTCACTCGAGGTCAAATCCAGCAGAAATTTCCTCACCTAATGGGGAAACTCAACACAATGGAGACCATTTCTTCCTAAGGGGGGAGGATTGATCCAGGTGGATATTGGTGGCCAACCACCTATTCCAACTGGCTCCTCTTGTCCATTTTTGTTCAACATGTTCTTCTATTCTTCTTTGAAATCATGGGTTCTACACTTCTAGGGATGTCTGAATCCCTGCACATCCTCCAGGTGGATACTGGTGGCCTCTCTCATAATCCAACTGGATTATTTTGTATGTTTTCATGTGAGAACATCTTGTTGTACTTCCAGGGCCTTTTTGAGGCCCTAAACATTGTTTTTTGTCTCACCATAATAAAACTATAGATGAAGTCATAGTTTGACAACATAATGTGTAGTTCTCTTAAAGATATTTCCAACGATCTATCACGCACCTAAAATAGAGGTCGTATGAAAAAGTTACAACCCCGGGAAGTTGAGGTACCAACTTACCCATAGGGGCCCACATGACATTTGGCGTTTCACCTTCTAGGGTTAGGTTTTTGGATGTCTAGGGTTTTGGAATTCATGAGTAATATCAAAAAGGATACTCGAGCCTCATTGTAATAATTCTTCTTAGACAAATGCATGTAGAAGCCACATATCTTGTCAAAGATAGCTACCACCATTCGAGCCAGTGTTTCAGTTCTGCAGTTTTACAGTTTTAGCCTATTTCATTTATTTAATAGAATATATTGTTCATTGAATATTTGTGTTATTATTCATATCTCTCTGTTTATTGTATTCGGTCTGTAATCAGTTCGTTCCACTCCTAAATACGGATCAATGGTATCAAAGCAGTTTGCTCTTCATTTATTTTTCTTTGTGCATGTCCCCGACAAGATCTAGGTACAAGAAGTTCAGAATCTAACCAAACGATTCGTTGCAAGATAGGTCATGCCAAGCTTGAAAAACCCATGGGGGATGGAAATAAAGATGATGGAGCATGATATCCTATTAAAATGTTTCTCTAGGAATCCCTCATGTGATAAAGGAATGAAATGATGGAAAAATTTGCACAGATCCTTCGAGGTCTTCCCACAGAAGAAACATCTTCATCAAGCGACCATGCAACCCCCTTCAAGGTACAGGTAAATTTTGATATTCCATTATTTGAAGGATGATAGGTGTGTATGTTGTAGATACATGCTTGAATTTGCTCGAAGGGTGTTTTTCGGTCAACAAATTTTCCAATAGGAAAAATATTATTTTTTCACTCCTCAAGGCCATCCCCCATGTTAAGGACTCATGGTATACTTACTCTGAGAAAAGGGCTGTAGAGGAAACTGTAATATTGTGGTGGCCTTTACACGATATTCCTTTTGGGATGCCATTAAAGAACAATACTACGTTGTTGGAAGCTACGAGGACTAGTATACTAGATGGACCGCCCTGCATCAAGAAAGGGACTAGACAGTACCATATTTCACCAATATTTTCCATACCCTATGCACCAAATTGGGTATCAAATAATTTGAGCATCATCTGGTGCTAAAATACCATGGTTTTTAGCATATATGCATTCAAACAAAAATGGATTTTCTTCACATCGCCTCATTGAGCACGACTTATAGACACATTGTCAAGATCGAGAAAAAATTTAAGTAGAAGAGGTGAGATTTTGGATCTACAAACTCCTCATAGCTGAATTAGGGAAAAGGAGACCCCAATCCACATAGAAAGGGACTGAGACAAGATGGCCTTTCTTAGGACAACCAGTCCAAGCTGCAACACAAGAAGGGAAATGAGAAGATGAAGAAGGACATGGGAAAATGGTGTGAGTACCATAAAATCCCTTGGCACAACACTGAAGAATGTCGCGCCAAGTAGTCACTTGTGGTTGAGTTGAACACTTATGATTCAGAGGTCGATTCTAATTATGAATCAAATCCTAAAGGAGAGAGGTGGATTATCAATTCTAAACCTAGTGCCACTATCGCTACCACCAAAATCCTAACAAGAGAACCAGAACAACTAAAGGAAGGGGAACGCCTTGTTCACTCACAGATGTGGGTAAAGGGTGCTCCGCTTCATTTCATTGTCGATAGCAATAGTCAAAAGAACCTGATTTTAGCAGAGGTCTTCAAGTAGCTAGACCTGCCAAAGACACCACACCTGCAACCCTACACTATCGGTTGGCTTCGCAAAGGAAGAGATCTTCATGTAAGCCAACAATGTCATCTACCCTACGACATCAAGCCTTTCAAAGATGTAGTATTGTGTGATATTTCTCCTCTTGAAGTTTGTGATGTTTTTTTAGGACAACCGTATTTTTGGAAGAATCATGTTGTGTATAAGTCTAGACCTCGTAGTGTTATTATTACTTTGGGGAGACAATTGTACATGATACCATAGGTAGCACTGCCTACCACTATTTCTTTAATCTCTGCTAAGAAATGCAGTAAGTTCATTTCATAGACTAAGAAGTTTGTCTTCTTTGTGATTCATGCTCACAGTAAGAATAAGGTCACCGCCACATCCATGGCCTCTACAAAGAGGCTCTCTTTGTGGAAGAAGAAAGTGGATTGGATCGTGGAAGAATACAGAGACATCTTCTCCTCACCCACTGAGGTACTGATGCACTGCCAAGTTAAGCATCCAATTGATCTGATTCCTGATGCATCTCTACCTAATGGACTAGTCTATCGCTGCTTGATGATGGAAAATGAAGAAATCAGGCGTCATATCCAAGAGCTTCTACAAAAGGGGAACATCAGACCCAACTCCTCCCCTTGCGAAAGCCCAATTGTACTAGTGTAGAAGAAGGACAGGACTTGGTGACTCTACATTGATTACAGATCCTTAAAGAAAATCACAGTAAGGAATCGATGCCCATTTCCTAGGATTGATAACCCTCTTGACCAAATCAAGGGGGAAATGTTCTTCGACAAGATTGACCTAAAGTCTAGCTACCACTAGGTTCCCATCGAACCAACTGATGTATGGAATATAACCTTCAAATGTAAAGAAGGTCTCTTCGAATGGATGATCATGCCCTTTGGCCTTAGAAATGCACTAGCCACTTTCATGAGGTTGATGGATGATGTATTGCGACCCTTCACCAACTCCTTTGTGGTGGTATATTTGGATGACATACTCATATTCAACAAAACTTGGGAGGAGAACATGTGGCATATTCAACAGGTTTTAAGTCTTCTGCGACAGCACAAGCTATATGCCAACTTGGAAAAATGATCTTTTGGCATGAATAGGGTCCAATACTTGGGCTACATTGTTGATGAGCATGGGGTACATGCTTATTCAGTTAAGATCCAAGTCATCTGTGATTGACCAACCACGACCACAATAAATGAGCTTCAGAGCTTCATGGGATTGACCAACTTCTATCAACAGTTCATGTTTTTATTCTCCCATATTGCATGGACCCTCAACCAGGTGACCAAGGGCAGTGGCAGGGAAAAGTTCATGTGGAGGAAGGAACAACAACGAGCATTCGATGATCTGAAGCATCGCTTGCTCTTAGATCAAAACTCTCCTTTCTCGATATTCAACAATCATTTGATTTTGAGACTAGTGCATCTGACTATGTTGTAGGCATAATTCTCACTCAACACGACCATCCGGTGGCATACCATACTGAGACACTCTCAGATACTATCCAAAAATACCCCACCTATGACAAGGAAATGTATTCCATTGTACAAGCCTATCGTCAATGGAAACATTACATTCTGGGAAAGGAGATGATCATCCACACTGATGACAAGCATCTACAGTTCATACAAACACAGGGGAAATTGAAGAACGATCACCATCAAAAGTAGTCCACCTACCTGCAACAGTTCCATCTAAACATCAAGTATAAGACAAGGATCTCAAATCATGTCACTAACTTCCTCAGTCGACCTCCTATGGATGAACTCACCACTGTGATCCATTCCGGTGGACTTGAGGCATCTGAGTGGCCCCAACTTTATCAACAAGATCCAGATTTTTCCACCAACTATCATCTCTTGGGTACATGCACGAATGTCATTGATTTTCACATTCAGGACAAACTATTATGCCATCTGGTCCATCTATTTGTTCCTACAAGCGAGTGTGCAAATATGATCTAGGAAGCCCAATGCAATCAGATGGCATGACATTTTGGCATGGATCAAACTATGGCCGTTCTTTAAAAACATTTTTATTGGCCAAACATTCCAGAGGACGTCAACAAATATATCATATCTTGCACTGCCTCTGCCATTTCCAAGCCAACCATCAAGAAGCAAGGCTTATACACCCCTCTTCCTACTCCTGAGAAGGCTTTGGAATCCATCTCAATGGATTACATGTCTGGCCTTCCATCCACCAAGCAAGGAAATGAATGTGTATTTGTGGTCATTGATCGATTTTCAAAGATGGCCATCCTCACAGCCTGCAAGAAGAATATGAAAGTGGTAGATACTTCCAATATCTTCTTAGGACGAGTGTGGGTCCATTTTGGGACACCACATACCATCATCTCTGACTGGGACAACAAGTTCCTCAACACATTTTTCTCAAGTCTCTGGTCACTGTTGGACACCAAGCTAACTAAATCCACTTCTTTCCACCCCCAAACAGATGACCAAACAAAGGTTGTCAATCGGATGATTGTGTACATCCCGTGCATGTACAAATCTAAGCATCCATGTATATGGGATGAGAATCTCCCCTATGTTCAACACAATTACAACATGGCTCTCCATAGCTCCAATGACCATATCCCATTTCAGGTGGGGATGGGATTCCAACCCTTGCGTCCCATGGATGTTGCACTACCTCTTAACACCACACAAAAAAAATATTCCAATGTTCAGTCTGAGACCAAGAAAGCCACCATATTCATTGAGCATATTCAACACATCCTCCTACAAGTCCAGGAGATTTTGAAAAATCCAATGCTAAGTACAAGCAGCTCCATGATCAAGACAAGGTATCACACCAGTTTCAGGTTGGTGACAAAGTATGGTTACATTTGTAGAAGGAGTTTCTCAAAGGGCCCCATCAAAAGCTTCTCCCCCTTTGCTATGGTCCTTACACTATCACCAAGGTTGTGGGTAGCAATGCTTTTGAGATCAACACTCGAGCCTTCCTTGGCCTACACCCATTGTTCAATGTAGACATCCTTTGACCATATTTTCCACCATTATTGGACACCTCAGAGATCACAAAACAATTGAAACCAACAGAGATCAACGCTGACTGCATGGAACAATCATCCACTAATCAGATTGTGGATGGATAGGTCAAAGGCACTCGCTAGCAGAGGATCTAGCTTTATCGGGTTGTCAAGGCAGGGAAACTCCTACACCAAGGAAAGTGGCTCACCTGGGGCCAAATCCAGTGGAATTTTCCTCATCTTATGGGGAAACAAAACACAATGGATACTATTTCTTCCTAAGGGGGGAGGATTGATCCATGTGAATATTGGCAGCCACCCACCTATTCCAATTGGCTCCTCTTGTCCATTTTTGTTCAACACGTTCTTCTCTACTTATTTGTAATCATGGGTTCTACACTTTTGGGGATGTCTGAATCCCTACACATCCTATAGGTGGATACTGGTGGCATATCTCCTAATCCATCTGGCTTATTTTGTATTTTTTCATGTGAGCACATCTTTTTGTACTTCCAGGGCTGTTTTGGGGCTCTATACATTGTTTTTTTTTGTCTCACCATAGTTAAACTGTAGACGAAGTTAGATTTTGATGAGAGAATGTGTAGTTCTTTGAAAGACCTTTCCAACGGGCTATCAATTGCCTAAAATAGAGGTCATATGAAAAAGTTACAACCTCGGGAAGTTGAAGTACCAACTTACCCATAGGGGCCCACATGAATTTTGGCGTTTCACCTTCTAGGGTTAGGTTTTCAGATGTCTAGGGTTTTGGAATTCATAAGTAATATAAAAAATTCCTTTGGAGCGTCATTGTAATCATTTTTCTCATAAGGATGCGCATAGAAACCACATCTCTTCTCAGATATAGCTACCACCATTTGAGAAATAATTTTAGTTTTGCAGTTTTATAGTTTCAACCTATTTCATTTATTTAATAGAAGATATTGTTCACTAAATATATGTGTTATTATTCATATCTATGTTTTTATTGTATTCAGTCTGTAATCAGTTCATTTTTCTCCTAAATACGAATCAATTCACCAGGCCATCCTGGCTATGTCCATGGATCCGCTTGGAATACAAATCACTTGATTACCCTTCCTTTGAAATGGATGAAATCATCTCACAAAATGTGTCACATGCTCCAAGGCTCTCACATAAGTGACATTTCTTCAGACACTAGAAGGACTACATTCTCCCCAATGGAGGGTGTTCAAATCTCCCAATGAATGGGATTACAAATCATAAGAATGATTTCTTTAATATCTCCTTAAAGAGCTCCCCAAAAGAGCCTATCGAAATCTCTCCCAATAAGGGGTTTAAATAGTTTCCTTAGTTTCCATAATCCAAGGAGACAAGATCCACAAATTTAGGATCTCATAACCACTCAAGGACAAAAATCAGAAATCATCTCTTCCAACTCATGATACCCTTAACTTCCTCCTTGAGTCTAGGAAGCCACTTGTAATAAAGTGAGGAAGAGTCCAAACGAACTCACGAGACCCTTAACTTCCTCCTTAAGACTAGGAAACTAATTTCCCTTTTTACAAGTAAATGAACAATACGTGATATTCTCAAACTCACTTAAAGCATTAATCATTTTTCCAATGTGCATCACTAATACCTGAGTTTATCATATTGATTTTAAGTATTAATCATTTTTTAAAATTAATTAATTCATTCATGAGCATTACTTATTCTTTTCCACCAATTATCAAACATTTTAATGATTTATCCATGCAAAGTAGGAATTTTCCATGTGGAGATCCTCCTAGTTCAAACCTCTCCACAAAAGAAATTTTGGTCCTCCAAAAGTACAGAGAGGAACTGTAACTTGAATATCCACAACCAACTTCTAGGAAGAGTCTTACACTCCACAATGCACTTCCTCATTGCTTGATCTGCATAAATAATGTCTCTGATAGGATGCACCCTTCTTCTCCTTCACCTTTGTACTTCAGAATGAGGATGTCGATGCGAACACTTGCACCAATGAAAATTCGTAGTTGATTCCTTGATCTGCATAATAAATGTCTGTGAAAGGCCACACCCTTATTATCCTTCACCTTTGTACTTCAGAATGAGGATGTCTATACCAACACTTGAATCAATTCATATATGTAGCTAACCATATATGATCACAGTTTCAAAGCAATACCATACTTTCCAAGAGTTGATAAAACACTCATGGAAAAGTATACAATGATTTCCAAATAGGCCTTAGGAAAAATAATACCTCTTACTCAACAGTGGCTACAAGACTATTACAATGATGCCAACAAGGCTTTAACAATATTTATGCATATAAAAAAATGTTTCTCACTCTCATCATCAATTTTAAGAGTGGCTAATTACAACCTTTTACATCATTAAGGTGAATACCCCCAAATGTGAACGAGTGGTAAACTATATGGTTTTTAATCCCCCCATTACAAACATGTGCAACAAAATAAATAAGGAAAATTCCATCATCATCACAATCGTCTCGCAATTCTGAGACCAATGAATGCAAATATGAATTTCTTTTGACGAAATGCCAAAATGGCCTTATCAACACCTCACCATCTTAGTTTGCATGTGAAGACTCAAACAATGAATTCCCTGCAATAATTCGGATCTTGCTATCTTTCTACAGTACTCAAAGATCACCAGAGTCTGCAACATACATTCATCGTTTTGAAATTTTTAGAAAGGGGAAAAACCATAAATGCATAAGACTTACATTGGTTTTTGTACCAAGGTGTTCAACTAGATGCTCAAATATTAGTATAAACAACACCATTAGGTTCATCTCGTCATCTCGTAACTTTTATTTTTGAGGTATTTTTGAGCCCCATGGCTCAATGACTAAAAACAAAAAGGCCTAAAATATCACTTTGTTTCATGAATAAGTGATGTTACTCATCACTTTTATAAATGTGACCTTCTATGGGGTCTTAGAAGAAGCAAACGATTTACAATGATGGCCACTATCAACTAACTCAAAAAGTCCACCCATCCTTTCATTCATCAGGATGAATAGGTTCTCCCTCTCAAGCTGTCTCTTTTTCTATAGCTGGTCTTCTTCCTCTAGCTGGCTTCTTTTATGAGCTTCTTCATTGGCTGGTTCCCCAAATTTGTCACACCTAATATGCATCTTTGGATGGAGTGTCCAACATGTAGCTTCCTAATGTCCACCCTTGTTGCAATGGATGCAACGATTATTCTTTACCCATGTTTTCATGCCCTTTGTTTTCTCCAGACATAGAAAAGGGTATTCATGTCTTGTCTTCTTCCTGGTTTCCATAACCTTCCTGTACAAAGCCATTATTTTCCAACACTTATAAGCAACATGGTTATTCAAAACGCAAAATGTACATGGTTTTCTATGCCATACAATTTCCTTTACATTTCCAATTTTCTTGTAATCAAAAGGAATATTTGAATAATGAGACTTTTTATATCTTTCTTAGTTTTATTTGGTGTAGGCCTGGTGAGGAGAGCTTTCTTGAGATCCCATTTTTTAATTCTCTTCTCCCTTTGGATATTAATCGTAATCATGATCATCGAAAATGTATGATGTGCTCTCATTGTGCACTGATTGAAACTTGTCACTTGAGGATTCTCATGCTTCTGTGGTTTTGGATTTCCAACTTCCTTTCTAATGTAGCCCAATCATGCATATCGAGGTATTTCCACTACTTTGATGAGATTCCCAATTCCTTGGCCATTGGTTCTGAGGCCTCCTCCATCACATCCCATTTTCTTCATTATCTCCAAGCTAATTCATGTAGTGTGATTTCCAAAAGTACCAAAATAATCATCATGAGGAGAAATGTAATGTCCCCCACTTCTCCATGAAGAGGGTGTGAGAGACTTAGTAGTCTAGTTGTCCCCACTAGAATATAGTCTCATGAATCATGGGGACCAAGAAACCCAAAGCACATACCTAATCACAATGTTATAATTTTAAGTTGACATTGGGAGAAAAAGGTAAAGTGAAGAAAGCAAAAGACCACATGTGGAAAAACAAGGAGTTAACCCCAGGAAGTGCTTAACTAACTCAACAAAGAATTAGATTATGGTATAGTAGAAAAGTATGGCACATGCCTCACTCATTCTAGATTATTATTACCTTTTCATTTGGGATCTTGAGCACACAGACGTTTTGAGGGTTTTGAGATTACAAACCATAGAGATCAAGTTGGTGGTGAAAGATTCCACCTATCTTGATCCAAGATTGGTCTTGGGGGTTAAATATTCCTCCCACACCATTATACAACATGTATAGGTCATATCCATTAGAAAAGGAAGACATAGTTCATAACCTCAGGGGGTTTCCAGTAGGAGGGCACACCATTTGAAGGAGAACAATTTGATCTAGGAAGAGGAGAAGGATTTTACGAATACAGACTTTTGGGTTTTCTCTATATGGACAAGGGCACCATTTATAGCTCATTTTGAATGGGTTTTCTATGTTATATGATTTATTATAGCTTTCCATGAGTTGGAGAGAAGGAGGGTGCACTGCAGAAGGAGGATTCATCCATATTAGGGGTCATATATTCATCATTCAACTTGGAACTTTTCAAGGGGGTTTGATTTTCCTCAATCTATTGTTCTAGCCATTTTGGTCGAATTTGGAGGTCTTTGGGAGGGAGGCCAAAATATTGAGCATCTACAACCATCCAGGAGGGTGTAACTCAGCTACGAGGACTGGATATAGCTTTTGAAGGGAAAGAAACCAATCTTGTTCCTTTCACCAGTTTATTGTAGAGCCTTTGGAGGCTATTATCATAATTTTTGGGAATTGTTGTAGCAACTATTATTCTATATTGGTTATTCTTATGGTATTCTCCCATATCTTCAGATCTATTGTATTAGGATCACTCTATTAATTAAATAAAGGTCATATATGAAGTTATTTGTTCTATATTGGTGTTTCTTTCTTGTATCTTGTCATTTCATTATGTTATATGTTCACATCTATATCTCCATGCTAAATCTTTAAGCAATAAACCCTGCATGCAGAACTTGAAGAGACAGACCTGACTAACACACCGAACCAACAAATAAATAGTTAAAATATCATTGTTCCAGGAAAAAAATTGGTTTGGGAACTTTACAGTGTTATCAGAGCATTAAATTATCCCATATTGTGGGGATTAGTGCATGAAAAGTTTTAGTGGTATATATATCAGAAGGCGTAGAAGAAAAATAGCTGAACCAGAGGAAAAATGGAAGGTTCAGGTGAGGACAATGATCCACAGGTTTTAGCAGGTATATAAAAGGATAAGAAAATCTCCATAGACAATACAAAAAGTACACTTGAGTTTCATTTATAAGAGAACCAAGAGACAATGAGCAGGGGACAGGTGGAAATGAAGGAAACTTTGGAAAAAATAAATGCTAATTAGGAAAAAATTACATCAATCCTATTGAAGATGACAAATGGTGGGAATGGCCCAACACAATTATGAAAACAGGTAAGCCAATGGCTCCCATAGTGGAACTAGACATTATCATGACTAGGATCTTCACTACCATGTAGAGGGACAGAGCTTTGGAGGAGGGTCCTCAAGGGAGGAATCACATAGTAGGGTTGATCCTAGACCCTATATGCCTACGTTTTTGGATCGCCATCCACATGGTAACCACTTTAATGAATTAGAAGTCCACTTTGAGGAATATGCTAGGGAATATGAGGCCTTAAGTGCATTATTCAAGAGCCAGGTGATATTGGACCAATATTGTGGTATCAAATTCAGGGGTCAACCCAAAAACTATCACATGAACAACAATGAGTTGGAACTCAGGGTAGGTAAAATGGAGATTCCATACTTTGATGGCTCTCCCAAGGTGTCTGCACAAACTTTGGTACAAAAGTTAGATACCTACTTACAACTTAACCCCATGAGGGAGATGGATGCCATCAAGTTTTCCACCATGTACTTGGAGGGAAAAACTCACGATTGGTGGTACCATGGTTTGACCACCTTGGGTCATAACTAGATCACTACTTACATAGAGTTTACTAAGAGACTTATGGACAGGTTTTATCATGGAGATCGATAGCCGCATTTCAGGGAACTCACACAAATCATACAAACTGGGTAACCAAAGATCTATATAGAAGAGTTTCAGAGGGTAGCAGTGATGGTGCCATATGTGTCTCAGGCGAGAATAATGATGCTCTTTACAGAGGGTTTGATGGAACCCCTAAAAGGCTGGGTCAAGGATTTTAAGACTACTAACTTACATGAGGCCTTATTTAGGACTAGGGACTTGATGGGATCAACAGTGAAAATGAAGTTTTCCCGTAGACCGCCCATAAACTAGAGGGGCAGAGATCAAAGGGGGGTTGATAGAGGAAATGGCAGAATGGATGGGGCTACTATGAGAGAATTGGGGAGGAAGAAACCGTTCTTCTCATCAAAAGAACCTTGGGAGCCAGGGCACATATGTATGGGAAAGGGAAAGGCCCATTATATTGAGGTAATTTATGATGATGAGGAGGAAGAAGACTTCATCCATTTCCAGAACATAGAAGCAAATCCACCTAGAGTGGACCTTACATAAAATGAAGAAGGGAAAGAAGTAGGTTCCAACCTTACAATAGACAATAAGGTTAAAATAACATCGATTATTAGGGTGCCTAAATTCAATACCTTAAGGATGAGAGGAGTGCTTCAGAGAAAGAAGGTTTCAATACTCATTGATGGGGGAGCTTCAAACAACTTCATATATTCAACCTTACTGAAAATAAGGAATATACCTACAATGGAGTTTGAGGGATTTTGTGTGGAGGTAGTAGGTGGGTGCACCATGGCTTGTGACAGGTACATTCCAGGGATGAATATTACTTTGAGCATGCATGACTTGGAAAAATACTTTTATGTAATGGACCTACTAGATACTAACATCATTTTGGGAGTTCAGTGGCTTAGTAAATTGGGACCCATCACCACCAAATACAAAACCATGGAAATGTCATTCAATGAAGAAAGTGGAAAAAAGGTGATGCTTAGAGGGATGACATGTAATACACTTAGAGTGGTGACAACAAAGAACATGGAAGCTATTTTTATAAGAGAATACATTGTATACGCAGTAGAGTGCAGAATCTCATTATAGGTAGACAAGAAAGGGAATTCTCATTACTCACCAGATATTCAAAAAATTATTAACATGAACAACAAGGTCTTTGAACCAATCCCACCAGGAGCACCACCTGATAGAGGGTTTGAGCATATGATAGAATTGTAAGAGGGAGAAAAGAATGTCATTTCTACTCCTTATAGACACCCAAAAAGTTATAAGGATGAAATTGAAAAGGCTAGCAAAGATATTTTAGACATGGGTCACATCAGGCCAAGTTCTAGTCCTTTTGCATCTTCAGTAGTGTTGGTAAAGAAGAAATATGGGACAATGCACATGTGCATTGACTACAGGGCACTAAAAAAAAAGACCATCAAGGACAGGTACCCCATCCCTAGGATTGATGAGCTATTGGATCAACTTCATGGGTTTGTTTACTTCACAAAAATATATTTGCTCTCTATCTATCATCAGATCAAAATGAGCGAGTGGGACATGCCCAAAACAACTTTCAGATGTCATTATGGTCACTATGAATTCTTAGTTATATCATTTGGGATAACTAATGGGCCAACCACCATCCAATCTTGTATGAATCATGTCTTCAAAAATAAGTTGAGGAAATTTCTCTTGGTCTTCTTTGATGATTTGCTGATGTATAGAAAAACATGGGAGGATCATATTCAACATGTAGAGGAAATCTTGACCATCATGGAAAGACATTCCTTATATGATAAATAATCCAAATGTGAATTTTGAATGAGAAAAGTTATTTATTTGGGGCACATCATTGGGGTGAAAGGAGTAGAGGTGCACCAAGAGAACATACAAGACATACTTGACTAGCCAACACCCAAGACTCTTAATGAGTTGAAGGGATTTCTTGGCATTTGTTGCTACTACAAGAGGTTTGTAAAAGGATTCTCCCAGCTTTGCACACCCTTGACATATTTGACCAGAAAGGGTTCATTTAAGTGGAGCCAAGAGGCACATGTGACTTTTGATAGGATGAAGAAGGTAATGAGCACTTTTCCAGTTATTTCTTTACCATATTTCACACAACCCTTCATATTAGAGTGTGATGCCTCAGGAGAGGGAATTGGAGCAGTACTTATGTAGAATAGGAACCCCATTTCCAATGAGAGACAAAAACTGAGGGGTCATGAACTCCTCTACACAATTTATGACAAAGAGATATTAGCTATCATGCAGTCATTGGATAAATTCAGAAAATACTTAGTTAGGTCCAAAATGTTTTTGAGGATAGATCACAATAGCCTCAAGTACTTTTTGGATCAAAAGGATTTAAATGACACACAACATAAATGGGTTAATAAGATCCAGGCCTATGAATTTGAAATTGAATTTGTCAAAGGGAAACATAATGTGGTGGATGATGCCTTATCTAAAATACCCTCATTATATGCTATGGAAAATATTTCAGTTGAATGGAAAGTGCACCTTTTGGTGGATTATTAAAAAAACAAGTTTTCTTGTGAGTTGACGGATGGGAAGGTACATGATGATAAATTCAGGATTGTGGATGACTTCATATACAACAAGGGATGAATATTCCTAGTTCCTGAGTCATCATTCAAAATTTGAGTGTTACAGGCATGTCATGATTCACCATTTGCAGGGCATCATGGGTTTGTTAAAAAATACAGGAAGATAAGGAAGAGATTCACATGGAAGGGAATGAAGGAGGATGTGATGTGCTACATCAAGGAGTGATCCACTTGTTAGGAGAACAAGGATGAACACACTCATCCATCCGGTTTACTGCAACCACTCCCCATCCCAAAGAAAAAATGGGAGAGTATATCCACCGATTTCATCATAGGATTGCCCAAGGTCAAGGGAAAGGATTTCATTTTTGTGGTTGTGGATAGGTTAATGAAATTTTCTCATTTATTTTCCATTGCCACAGATTTCAGTGCTTCATAGGTTGTATATTTATTCTTCAGAGAAATATTTAGGTTGCATGGTTTACACAAAACCATTGTGAGTGACAAGGAAAATAAGTTCACGGGCACCTTTTGGCAGGAGCTATTCAAGCTAGTAGGTACAACCTTGACCCCCAGTACTAGATATCATCCTCAAACTGATGGCCAAAATGAGATAGTCATCAAATGATTTGAAGGATACCTTTAGAATTTTGTTTCATGACAACAAAAGGCATGGATTAAGTGGCTTCATTTGGGAGAGTATTGTTACAAAACCACCCATCATATGTCTATTGGTATGTAACCTTTCAGGGACTTATACAACTATGATCCCCTCACTTTTGTGGAGTTTGTCTTCGGTGATAGTAGATCTCCTATGGTACAATATTGGATTTAGCAGAGTTAGGATATGCTTAGAGCTCTTAAATACCACTTGCAAAGGGAACATAATCAACAAAAGGTACAAGAATATAA
Source organism: Picea sitchensis (assembly GCA_010110895.2). NCBI lineage: Eukaryota > Viridiplantae > Streptophyta > Pinopsida > Pinales > Pinaceae > Picea > Picea sitchensis. The sequence goes on along the minus strand of SNQJ01S0017349.1, from coordinate 33,156 downwards.
GCACACGGTGGAGCACACATTTTAAGTTGGTGACTTGGTATATTTGAGGCTCCAACCATACAGACAAGAATCTATTAAGAGAAGTGGCGTAGAAAATATCCAATCATGCTTATTCATAGCATACAGGGTAAACACAAAGGTAGGGTTTGTGAAATATGAGCTTGATCTACCCTAGTGCAACAAAATAAACAATGTCTTTCACATATCATACCTACAAAGAGCCATAGGGAAGCACATCACTCCCATTGAGGAACTACCCCCTTTGGATGAGGAGGGGCAATTGATACTGATTCCAGAAGAAATACTAGAATCAAGGGATAAAAGGCTAAGAAATAGGAGCATAAAGGAATACTTAATCAAATGGAAGAATTTTCCTATAGAATATGTTACTTGGGAAAGTGAACAAGTTCTTCAGGAGGCGGGATTAGAATTTCTTGTGGGAAAGAAATTTCTAGTAGGGGAGACTGTAATGTCCCCCACCTCTTGATGAAGAGGGCGTGAGAGACTTAGTAGTCTATTTGTCCCCACTATACTATAGTATCATGAATCATGAGGACTAATAAACCCAAAGCACGTACCTAAGAAAAATGTTATAATTTCAAGTTGACTTTGGGAGAAAAGGTAAAGTGAATAAAGGAAAAGACCACATGTGGAAAAACAATGAGTTAACCCCAGGAAGTGGTTAAACAAATCAATAGAGAATTAGATCAGGGTATAAAATAAAAGGAAGGTGCATCTCTCACTCATTCTATATTATCATTACTTTTACATTTGGGCTCTTGAGCACAAATACGTTTTGAGGATTTTGAGATTACAAACGCTAGAGATCAACTCAGTGGTGAAACATCCCACCTATATTGATCCAAGCTTGGTCCCAGGGGTGTAATATCCTCCCACACCATTCTACAATAGGTACAGGTCATACACATCAACAAAAGAAGAGATAGTGCACATCCTTAGGGGGTTTCTAGCAGGGGAGGGCACCATATGAAGGAGAACAATTCTATCTAGGAAGAGGAGAAGGATTTTGGGCATAAGGACTTTTGGGTTTTCTCTATATTGACAAGGACACCTTTTATAACCTATTTTGGAGGGAGTTTCTCTGTGAGATTATTTATTAGAGCTTGTAGTGAGTTGGAGAGAAGGAGGGCACAATGTAGAAGGATGATTCATCCATCTGAGGGGTCATATCTTCATTATTCATATTGAAACTTTGCAAGGGGGTTTTTCTTGCCCCGATATATTGTTCTAGCCATTGTTTTGGCATTTGGAGGTCTCTGGGAGGGAGGCATAAATATTGAGCATCTACAACCATCAAGGAGGGCAAAAATCAATTAGGAGGATTGGATATAGCTCTTGAAGGGAAAGAAACGAATCTTGTCCCTTTCACCATTTTATTGTAGAGCCTTTGGAGGCTATTATCATCAGTTTTGGGAATTGTTATAGTAGGTATTATTCCATATTGGTTATTTTTATGGTATTCTCCCAGATCTACCAATATATTGTATCAAGATCACTCTATTATCTAAATAAAGGTCAGATATGAAGTTGTTGGTTCTATATTGGTGTTTCTTGCTTGTATCTTGTCATTTATTTATGTTATATGTTCATATCTATATCTCCATGCTAAATCTTTAAGCAATAAACCCTCCATGCACAAATTCAAGAGACAAACCTGCATAACAAACTAAAACAACAAATAAACAGTTAAACTATCCTTGTTTTGGGCAAAAAAATGGCTTGGGAACTTTACAAGAAGAACATGAAACTGAAGAAGTATTGTTTACCTCAGTTACTATTTTTGGATCAGTTCTAGGTGATGGATATTCTAATCCTTCATCACCTTGCAAATTTTCCAAAGCCTCTCCCATGGCTTGTAATTGAAGTCAAAATCTCAGATTCTCTTCTCCTACATCTCACAACATATTTTTCAACTCGACATTCTCTGCTTGAATTCTCTGGTTGATTTCCTATAGCTCATTGAGTATGTTATGACCCAAGGGGGGAATATACACTACTTTTATGATGTAATTCCTTGATTTTGTGAGATAGAGTAAAATTTCTATGATAGACCTATATAGGGTCTGATCTACTTCTAGAGCATCATCATCCTTGTTGAGTTTACAACTGGTAGTCATTGGAGTGGTTACTGGTGCATAGATTTCCATTCCAAATTTATTCAATATTTCCTTGAGATATTTACCTAGAAATGAAAATTCCCTTTTTTGATTGATGAATCTATAACCCAAGAAATAAGGAGAGTTATCCTAACATGGTCATGTCAAACTATTGTTTCATTTCATTTTCAAAATTCTTACTCATCAATTCAATATCACTGCCAAAATTAATATCATCAACATACACCAAAATAATTAAAATATCATTACCTTTGGCCTTGATGTATAAGTTTCTATCAATAGTTCCATTTTTGAATCCTTACTAATGCAAATAATTGTCCTGTCTATAATGCCAAGCTATTGGAGCATGTTTTATCCCATATATGGATTTCTTTAATCGACATGTATAATTATTTTTTCAGTGATAAGAAAAGCTTCAGGTTTCTCCACATAAACTTCTTCCTCAATGTCACCATTTAAAAATATTGATTTGACATCCATCTAGTAAAATTTGAATTTCCTATAGGATAGACAAGCCAAAAACATCATAATAGATTCAATTCTTGCAACAAGAGAAATTTTTTCCTCAAATTCCACTCCTTCAACTTGAGTATACCCTTTTCATACCAATATGGCATTGTTTCTAACTATCTGACCATTTTCATTTAACTTGGTTTTGTATACCCATTTAGTTCCAATTACATTCATGTCATTTGGTGCTGAAACAAGATCCCAAGTCTTCTTTTTCTCTATTTGGTCTATTTCTTCATCCATGGATTTGACCCAACGATCATCCTAGCTTGTTTGCACAAAAATTTTGGGTTCAATCATAGACAATAATACAGGAGCATCACCATCAACATTTAAAGAGGCTAGGTTGAGGACAACTCAACACCCAACGTGCAGATTTCAAATTGTTTTTGAATTCCAAAGAGGGCACATCATTATGTTTTGAAAGGATTGTAATTTAAAGATTTTTAATGTTTTGAGGCTTGAGCCATCGCATAAGGCCGCCAAGGATTGTAATCGTTTTAATTAGCAGATAAGGTTGTAAATATACTGAGTATCGACTCATATCTGAATGCAATTTCCATTCAATGTAATATTCCTTAGTAGATGAATGCAATAACTATGATAGGATAGCACTAAGGTAGTCTAGAAAGAAGGCTTGAGAATCCCATCGATGTATAATTATATGTATTGTATTCCCAAATGAGGTTGTTGAATGTTATTATTACTAGCACAGCCGCTAACTCGCGGCTGGAGAACGCCGAAAGATTTATGGCCCATAAAAAAAAAATGAGTAAAAATATCAGGTTAAATAAAACTTAGTAAAAATGCTAGGCCTATGCATGAACAAACTGAACAGTTGAAGAATTCCAAAAGTTAATTGTTTAAACATGGCAATCATATGATGTTACAGTAATTTCTTAATATGATTAGGTAAATGTTAAAAAGTAAATAGGTTAACAGATGCTTTTATAAATGTAAGGAAGTTATCAACAATAAATCTGACTCATTGATTTTGGAGGACGACTAAGAATATGCCAACATCTTCAATGCATAACCATCAGATTAGAATTTAAAATTAAAAGATCATTAATTGTGCTCATCTTCAATAGGTATACGCCTTTCGGCATAATTACTGTTGATAGAGATATTTAAGCTTATGAAGAATTGCAAAGAGTTGTATGAGTCCATGTACATATTTTACTGAATGAATACAAACAAAGAGGTTTGACTCGAAATGTATGGTGTTGTGCTCATCTTAATTTTTTAAGTACATGTGATATTTCCTTATGATCTCTGTGTTTAACTATTTATGTATATTTTATGCATTTGATATGTTTTTCATGGTTAAGTTTGGAAACAATTGATGTCTCTGTAAGTTTCATGTGTTTTCTCTTCTTAGCTTCCTGTTGCAAGGAGTGCATAGCTCCCACAAGGAGTGCATAGGCCGAGTTGATATAGACTCAGAAGATCAGGAGAGATAACACGAATTTATAATGGAAGTGGAAGGAGTGCATAGTTGCTTAGTTGAAGTGAAAAGAGTGCACAATTGTTCAGAGGAGAGAAAATATTTGAGAAGACCCATGCAAGGAGTGCATTGGGAAAATACTTTTTCTAAGTGTTGAGGAAGTCTCAGAGGAGACAAACACAAGGAGTGTGTAAAGGATAGTTTCTTAAAAAATATTTAAGTCCAAATATTTCTTAGAAGTTCACGGCTACACGGAGTGCGCCAAAGGTCTAAAATTCTTCAAGGAACAAATCTCAGAAGATATAGCAACTTAGAAATTTTCTAAGTCGAAAGTTTTAAAGTTCTAGAGGAGCTCACAGGAGGGTACCAAGGATTCTATTTATCTCATGTAGTCAAGATTAGGAAGGATAACGATCATAATCTTCAAGGAGGAGAAGATTCATTTTTTAAAATTTGAACAACTAATATCAGTTGGGGAGGATCCAGGGTCTTTCATCACCCTTATGTCTGGAGAAGCAACATTGGTTTTAACCCTTTAATTCATTAAGAATTCTCACGTTCAGAGAAGTCGTGGATTGAGTTCAAAGGAGAAGTTATCGAGGATCAAAGATCTAGAGTCAGGATCCATTCGGGAGTGTGCAGGAGAGAGGATAACTATTGGATCAAGAGGAGTTGTGCGAGGTGTAATCGGGAAAGTCCTTTCGAATTTGCATGTTCGGAATATTTGGAGTGCAGAGAAATTAGGACCCCCAAAGTCCCGAAGACCGGGGTGAATTGTGGACATCCAAATACGGAGGACACATGTTAGTAGATCATGTACTCAAGTGTATTATCACTTTGTAAGAAGTTAGAAGTGGAGGAACCCCCGAAGTACAAGAGACAAAAATTTCATTTGGGCCATCCATTGGAGAAGACACACATCAATAGATTAGAAGGTTCAGAGGATAGTCACTCTGGGAGAATAGGAGGAAGCGGAATTGATCAATACCATTGATCACAAGGAGGACACAAAACAATATATTTGTAGGTCCATCACTCCGAGGAAAATAGAGCGTACTGTATTTTGGACTACCAAAGGTCAAAGTCAAACCCAACCACCCATTGGAGAGGACGCTTGGTGCAAGATCCCGCAGTTTGGGAACTTAACACTTCAAAAATTTTACGTCATTATGTAAACAGGGAGAAAATCAATGAATCCTCAAAGGAATCTTAGCCATTGATATAGAAGGGGACATGTGGAGGAAGGATAATCATTCGATGTTTTGGCGTCAGGAGATACGAGAAGTCTTGTTGTTTGACAACCAAGGGATATCACTGAAGCCCGAAGGGAATCGATATGGACGATCTATTGGTCAGAGCATTATGGATCGTAGATCTGAGACTCGACGAAATTAGCTTTTCGACGATCCATGAAATTTGTGGGAAAAATTTGTGAATGAATTGGTGAATCCTGTAGTGCGAAAGAGGTTGAGAAACATCAATATAATGGAAGAATAGGAGCTGTCAAATATTCCCCTTTTCGATGATCAACAGTTCATGAGTGTTGTATGTATGTTGCGTGCCATAAAAAATCACCGAAGCCCAAAACCAATAATTTGAGTCATCGATCTTTTGGAGGAAGAAGCTTTGGCCCACAGTTTTGGCCCTCGACCTCTAGGGAGGCTTTTCCAACACTCAGGGACTCTGGAAAATGAAAATTTCCATTCAGGAAGAAGGTTTTTAAGGACTTGTGTATTGAGATTTTGGGCTCAGAAGGAGCCTGTGAGCTAATTTCAACTCCCGACTAGAACTATCCTAGACAGGGAGGGCCCACAAACCCTGTGAGAGGGTAGGGTTTACATAAAGTAGTATCAGAGCCATAATTAAGCTCTATAAGAGAACAAGACAACATGGAACCATGTCGCCAAGAAAATGCAAGGAAATACCTGTAGAAATTCCAACCATGGAAGAAGAGATGTGGCAACTCCAAGAAAAATTGGATTCCATGGAGACAATGCAGAGGATATCACTTGATGTTGGTGACATCAGTGAAGTTGAGAGTGAAGAGATGGAAGTTGAAAGAGCTGCAAAAGGAGACGTTGCAGAGGAATGCTTGTTGAAAGTTGTTGCAAAAATGGGAGCTAGAGAAAAAATGGAAATCCCAATGTATGAAGGTAACTTGGATGTTGAGGAGCTATTGGATTGGATAAGAGCCTTAGAAAAGTACTTTGATTATGAAGAAATTGAGGATTGAAATAAAGTGAAGCATGTTGTTACCAAAATAAAGGGACATGCAACACTATGGTGGGATGAATTGCAGGATGACAAAAGAAGCAAGGGTAAGCAAAAAATTAAAATATGGGATAGGATGGTATCCAAGTTAAAGTCTAAGTTTACCCAAGGATTATCAGATAAATATGTTCAGGAGATTGCAGAACCTGAGATAGAAGGGATTCTCAGTGAAGGAGTACACCTAGGAATTTTATAGGCTGCACATCCAAGTAGGACATCGTGAGAGTGATGAAGAGAAGGTTTCAAGGGATATTAATGGCATGAGATATGAAATCCAAGAGGAAATTAGTATAATGAAAATGATAATGGTGGAAGATTTTTATCAGTTAACACTGAAAATAGAGGAGAAGTTATCTAGAAAACAAAGCCAATGAAACAAAGGAAAAATTCCAAGCAGAGGCAAAAGAACTGTCCAAGAAAAGTTCTAGAAAACAAAAACTAAAGCAATAAAGTATTACAGTCATACATAAAGAGGAGGAAGTTATAGAGGTAGACAACATGGTGGGGACATATGCCTTGTCTTTCCACAAGCATAGCATCTCACTTCTCCTCCTATACCTCTTCCTCTTCCTTAGGAATATCCTGAGAGGAAAAAGAAAGAAGGAGGTGGAGAAGCTCACATTTCCAAAGATCAAAGAAGGAATGTGGAGGCAGAAGCGACATAAGATGGGAAATCCATCATCATGAGGAAATTTATCCTAAATCTAGAGAAAGAAGCAAAAGAGCAAGTTCAAAGAAATAGTCTGTTCAGGACTGCTTGCAAGACCAAGGACATGGTATGAAAAGTAATCATAGATAGTGGGAGGATAATTTGGTATCCAGAGAAATGGTGTAAAGTTATATTTGTAGACAACTGCACATTTGAAACCGTACAAGGTATCGTGGTTGCAAAAGGGACACCAAGTCATGGTAAGTTGAAAGTGCAATGATGAATTCAATATAGGAGGTTATAAAGATGGAATTATGTGTGATGTAATACCCATGGATGTTTTTCATGTTCTTTTGGGAAGACCATGGAAATTTCACAGGATACATGATGGGAGAAAAAATACTTACACCCTTGAGAAGAATGGTCGTGCACATATGTTTCTTCCAATGGAGGATAATAAAGAGGAAGCTATCCCAAGCATTCTTCTCATGAGTGGGAAGGAACTCTTGAATTAATTCAAGAAGGAACATGAGATGCAGTTTGTTGTAGTGAGAAATCCCATAGTCATCCTTACAAGTGCTCATGTGGATTATCTTCCTATAGAGATTCAGGAACTGTTGGATAATTTTGCTGATATTTTGGTGGATGAGTTACCTTGGTCGTTTCCATCCATTAGGAGTATTATTCATCACATTGAAATTATTCTAGGAGAATTTTTTCCAAACAAAGCATCATATAGGTTTACACCTCAAGAAAATGAAGAGGTCAAGAATCAAGTCCAAGAGTTGTTGTATAATGGTTTGGTCAGAGAAAGTTTGAGTCCATGCAAAATGGAAACTATGTTGAGTCCAAAGAAAGATGGAGGATGGAGAATGTGTACAGATTCTAGAGCCATCAACAATATTACCATGAGGTATAGATTCCCTTTACCCATAATGGATGATTTGATGGATTGCTTGAGTGGAGCAAATTATTTTTCCAATATAGACTTGAAGAGTGGCTATCATCAGATAAGAATGAGAGAAGGAGATGAATGGAAGGCAACATTCAAGAAAAATGAAGGATTGTATGAATGGTTTGTTATGCCATTTGGCTTAACAAATTCTCCAAGCACATTCATGATATTGATGAATGAAGTACTCAAAGACTTGATAGGTAAGTTTGTAATTGTGTATTTGGATGATATCCTAGTCTTCAGTAGAACTGAAGAAGAGCACTTAAGGCACTTGACATTAGGGATGAGGAGGTTGCAACATGAGAAGTTTTTGATAAATTTGAAGAAATGTTCTTTCATGAAGACAAAACTCATATACTTGGGTTTTGTGATCTCTTCAAATTAATTGAATATGGATCCAGAGAAGGTGAGGGAAATCAAAGAATGGCTCTTCAAGAAGCATATTTGAGGTGAGAAGATTCCATGGATTAGCAAGTTTTTATAGGAAATTCATCAGGAATTTCAGTGGCATTTGTGCACCTATGATGAACACCATAAATAAAAAACAAAAGACTTTTAATTGGACAAAGGAATATGAAAGAAATAATCAGAGTACTGAAGGAGAAGATAATAGAACAACCTATTATGGTTGTTCCATATTTCAAGAAAATATTTCAAGTGAGGTTTGATGCAAGTGAAGTAGCTATTGATGCAGTCTTGAGCTAAGACAATAAGCCTATTTATTATTTTGGTGAGAAGTTGAATGACACTAAGAGAAAATATTCAAAATATGATAAAAAGTTTTATGTTGTAATACAAGATCTGAAGAAGTGGAGGAACTATCTTATTCCAAAGGATTTTGTCTTGTATGGTGATAATCAGGCTTTACAATTCATAGCCAGAAAAGAGAAGCTGAACCAAAGACAAGCTAAATGGGTAGAATTCATGCATAATTTTACTTTTGTTACTAAGCACAGTAGTGGTAGCACTAACAAAGTTTTTGATGATTTGAGTAGGAGATGTCTGATTATGCAGGAATTTCAAGTGGAGACCTTAGGGTTTGAACATCTTAAGGAAATGCATCGTGAAGATCCATATTTTAAGGAGGCTTATGAAGATTGTGAGAACCCTTTTCTAAGGGACATAAGCCAATGGATAGAGTATCTAATTCAAGATGGACTATTTTTCAAAGGAAGCCAACTCTGTATCTCAAAATGCTCAATGAGACACAACCTGTTGAATTAAAAACACAGTGGAGGATTAACTGGAGATTTCGGTGACGAAAATACTTATGCACAATTGAGTTATTCATACCATTGACCAGGTATGAGATATGATATGAATAAATTTTTGGATAGATTTAGAGTTTTCTAGTATGAAAAAGGGAAGCAACAAAACAATGGTCTGTATCAGCCATTTCCTATTCCATACAGGCCATGGGATGCAATAAGCATGGATTTTGAGTTGGGATTGCCAAGAACCTAGAGGGGGAGTGATTCCATATTTTTTGTGGTTGACAAATTTTCAAATATGGCACATTTCATACCATGCCAGAAAACATGTGATGTTACTCACATAGCCAATTTATCTTTCAAGGAAGTTGTGATATTGCATGGCTTCCCAAAGAGTATAGTTTCAGACAAAGATACCAAGTTTGTGGGAAACTTTTGGAGAACCCTATGGAAAATGATGGGGATTTTTTTTTCCTTTAGTTCAACAGATCACCCTCATGTAGATGGAAAAAATGAGGTGGTAAATCGAAGATTAGGGAATTTATAAGAATTTTGGTCACTGAACATCATAACTGGTGTGATCAAATTCTGCCCCAGGCAAAGTTTCCTTATAATGATTCTCCAAACAAAATCACTGGAAAAATTCCATTTCAAATAGTGTATGGAATGCATCCGAGAGGAATTTTGCAGTTAAGGGATTTGAAATATGATGAGTTCATAAGTGTAGGAGAATAAGACTTTGTTGCAAATATGTAGAAGCTCATGATCAGATAAAGAGACAACTGTAAGAGAGCAGTCAGAAGTATAAAGTACAAGTTGATCAAAAAAGGAGAGAGGTTCATTTTGAAGTTGGAGATCAATTTGTAGCACACCTGAGGAAAGAGAGGTTCCCAAGGGGAACATATAACAAATTGAATATGAAGAAAACATGACCATATAAAATCCTGAGAAATTTTGATGAAAATGCAAATGAGATTGAGCTTCTAGAGGATGTGGGAATATCACCCATATTCAATGTTGAAGACCTATACCTTTATAGGATGGATGATATAGGAGGATCAAATGATCAGAAGGAGATACAGTGGGAGAAGAATATTCCCACAACAGAAAATCCATAGATGGAAAAAATCATAGATTAGAGAATTGGTAGGAAGACTGGGAAGAATACTTATTTTGAGTACCCGGTGAAGTGGAAGGGTCACACAACAGAAGATGATAGTTGGGTAAATGAATATAACATTCCAAAGCATGGAAAAATAGTGCAGGAGCTCATGGGTAGGAGTCCATAAATGTTTGGCCAGAGGAGTATGATGCAGGAGCATCACCATCAACATTTAAAGAGGCCAGGTGGAGGACAACTCCACACCCAGCGTGCATATTTCGATTTTTTTTTGAATTCCAAAGAGGCCGTGTCATTATGTTTTGAAAGGATTGTAATTTACATATTTTAATGTTTTGAGGCTTGAGCCTTCGCATAAGGCTGCCAAGGATTATAAGATAAGGTTGTATAGATACTGAGTATTGAATCATATCTGAATGTAATTTTAATTCAATGTAATAGTCCTTAGTAGATGAATGTAATAACTATGATATGATAACACTAAGGTAGTATGGAGGGAAGGCTCAAGAATCCCCCGATGTATAATTATATGTATTTTATGCCCAAATGGGGTTGCTGAATGTTATTAATATTATTGTTGAAAGAGTTGTTGAAGCTTATGAAGAATTGCAGAGAGCTGTATGAGTCCATGTACATATTTTACTGAATGAATACAAACAAAGAGATTTGAATCCAAATGTATGGTGTTGTGTTCAACTAAATTTTTTAAGTACATGTGATATTTCTTTATGCTCTCTGTGTTTTATCTGTTTATGTATATTTTATGCACTGGAGATGTTTTTCATGGTTAAGTTTGGAAACCTTTGATGTCTCTGTAAGTTTCATTTGTTTTCTCTTATAATATTTCTGGTGCAAGGAGTGCATAGTGCCCACAAGGAGTGCATAGGTCGAGTAGAGATAGACTTAGAATCTCAGGAGATATAACGTGAATTTACAGTGGAAGTGGAGGGAGTGCATAGTTGTTTAGTTGAAGTGAAGAGAGTGCACAATTGTTCAGAGGAGAGAAAATATTTGAGAAGACCCATGCAAGGAGTCACTCGGGAAAACACTTTGTCTAAGTTTTGAGGAAGTATCATAGGATATGAATAGAAGGAGTGCGTAAAGGATATTTTATTCAAAAATATCTAAGTCCAAATATTTCTTAGAAGTTCACGGTTGCAAGGAGTGCACCAGAGGTCTGAAATACCTCAAGTAACAAAGCTCATAAGAGAGAGAGAGAGCATGAGAGTTCTGCAGGAGGGACTTAGAAAATTTCTAAGTCAAAATTTTTAAAGTGCCAAAGGAGCATAGAGGATGGTGACAAAGATTCTATTTATATCATGCAGTCAAGCTCCGAAAGGATAGCGATAAAAATATTCAAGGAGGAGAAGATTCATTGTTTAAAAGTTGAATGACTGAAATATGTTTGGGAGGATATAGGGTATTTCATCACCCTTAGATATCGAGAAGAAGTGTAGGGTTTAACCTTGTAATTCATTAAGAATTTGTGCATTTGGAGAAGTCGTGGATCAAGTTCAAATTATAATTTATCTAGGATCGAAGATATACTGTCAATATCCATTTGAGAGTGTGTAAGAGAGAGGACAATCGTTGGATCCGAATGAGTTGTGTGAGGTTTAATCATCAAATTCCTTTGGACTTCATGCGTTTGGATGATTTGTCATGTGGATAAATCAAGACCCTGAAGTCCCAAAGACCGTAGTGAATCATGGTCATCTAAAGCCCGATGACATGTTTTAGTATATCATGTACACTGATGGATTATCACTTTTAGTTAGAAGTGGAGGAACCCCCAACGTCCCAAAGACTCGGTGTTCATATGGGACATCCATTGGAGAAGACACACGTCAAAAGATTAGAATTTCTGGAGGACAATCACTCAAGGAGAATAGGAGGAAACAGAGTTGATCAGGACCGTTGATCACAGAGAGGACACACGACAACAAATCCGGAGGTCCAGAGGTATGGAACTCTGGGGAAAATAGAGCATAGTGTTGTTTGGACTCCTGAAGTTCGGAGTCAATCCCAACCATCCATTGGAGAGGGTGTGTGGTGAAAGATCCCATAGTTTAGAAAATTGGCACTTAGGAAATTTTACGTCATTGTGTAAGCAGGGAGAAAATCCCTGAAGCCCCGAAGACATCCTATCCGTTGATCTAGAGGGTATACGTGGAGGAAGGATAATCATTCGACATTTTGACATTGGGAGATACACAAAGTCATGTTGTTTAACAACCAAGGGAAGTTTCCAAAGCCCAAAGGGAATTGATCTAGACCATCTATCAGTTAGAGCATTGTTGACCATCGTTCTAAGACTCAACAAATTACCTTTTCGGCTATTCGAAAAAATTGTGGGAAAAGGTTGTGAATAAATCACCAAAGCCCATAGTGAGAAAGAGGTTGAGAGATGTCAATCCGATGGAAGAATAAGAGTCATCGGATCTTCCACTTTTTGGCGATTGATAGTTCGCGAGTGTTGTATGTATGTTAGGCATGGGAGTAAATCACCAAATCATGAAAAGCATAATCTGAGTCATCGATCTCGATGCTCATTATGGACTATTGATCTAGCCGCTTAGTGTTTGGTAGTTCAAGGTATTTGCATTGGGGTATAAGAAGACATAAAAGTCCTAAAGTAGTGAAAATTTTGGAGGAAGAAGCTTTGGCCCATGATTTTGTCCCTTGGTCTCCGGGGAGGATTTTCCAGTGCTCGAGGACTCCCAAAAATGAAAATTTTCATTCGGGAAGAAGGTTTTTAACGATCTATGTATTGAGATTTTGGGCTCAGAAGGATCTCGTGAGCTAATTTCATCTCTCGAATAGAAATATCCTAGACAGGAAGGTCACGCGAAACCTGTGAGAGGGTGGGGTCTACATCAGACAACAATGCAAAATTTGTTGAGGTAGATGTATCAATAAGTTTTCTTCTAGTTTGTACAAATGTTTCCTTATTTCCAAGAATCTGAGTTTCTAAATGATGTTTTTGAACATACATTGATGGGGTATTTTGTTGTGATATTTCCATTCTCTCTTATTTTTCTGAATCATCTTCTTCTTGTTGTTGGCCCATTCCATCATCTTATAACTCATTGTTGATTGGTTCGTCATATTGCTCATTATGGTGTTGATATCTCATTGGATGAAAGGGTCCCTCATCTAACTTTATATCTATTATCTCAATTATATTATGGATCCTTTTGTTATAACACTTGTATCCATTACTTCTAGAGGAGTATCCTAGCAAAATTCCTTCATCATCTCTAGAATCAAACTTACCTAAGTTGTCTTAATTTATTTTAATGTAGCATTTTCTTCCAAAAATTTTGAAGTTCTTTATCGATGCTAATCTTCCATGCCATAGATCATAAGATGTTTTATCATAGTTTACTCTTATGTGAACCTTATTGAGAATGTTTAGAGTAGTTTGAAAAACCTCTCCCCAAAAGTTTTTGGGTACTTCTGATTCATCAATCATGGCCTTGATTATTTCTTGAATTGTTATGTTCATCCTTTCCATTACTACAATCTACTGAGGGGTTATGGAAATAGAAACATATCTCTTGATCCCATGTTTTTCACAAACAATATTGAATTCATCAGATGTGAATTTTCCTCCTCTATCTGACCTTAGGCATTTGATTTTTAATTCCATTTCATTTTCTACCTGTGCTTTCAGTATTTTGAATTTTTCAAAAGCCTCAAATTTACGCCTCAACAATCCAACCCAATCCATTCTAGTATAGTCATCAATTAATAGAATGAAATATATTTCACCTCGAGGAGATTGTGTACTCTTAAGGCCACAAAGATCTGTATGAATCAACTCAAGAGGTCGAGTGGTGGAGTGTTTTTTTTCCTTGAATTCAACTCTTGACTATTTTCTAAATTGAAATGACTTGCAAACATTATTCCTAGTTTTGAAGATCTTAGGAATATCTCTCACAACAACCTTTCTTCCTATCTTAACAAGATGATTAAAAATAATATGAACTAGTCTTTTGTCCCAAAGACGACTCTCATCAATTTTACCAATGCAACATTTGTTTTTCCTTATTCTAGAACATACACATTCCTTGAAGTTCTAACTTCTTTAACAACATTCTTCCATATATTTGCATACATTACATTACAACCTCTTGAATGAAAAAGAACATTTCATCCTTGGTCACACATTTGAATTTCAATTAATAAGTTGTGTTTTAGACCATCAACATACAACACATTTTGTGCTTTGGTATTTCCCTTTTTATCTTCATCTAATACAACAATTCATTTTCCTCTAATTCTAGCTGGAGCATTGTTTCCAAAAATGACATTACCACCTTTTTCTTCAGTTAATAATTCAAACTTGATTTTGTCTCTTGGCATGTTCTTCTAGTACCCATTGTTAATGTACCATCAGTTTTATTTATTTTGGGAATATAGAGCCAGTCTACAATTTTCTTCACTTTTATTTTTGTTCCTCCAAACCTTGGTAAAATTGTCTTGCTTGTCTTTCCTAAGGATATGGAACAACTTTATTTTTCATTCACTTTCCTTGTGTCCAAAATTATTTCATATGTGGCATTCATGGCCATTTAGTAAAGGAGAGAAGGAATTATTGGAAGAACTTTGAACCATATCCTTTTGAGGTTTCTTGAATCTATTTCCTATACTTTTGTTATATCTAATAAATCTGGAACTTATAGCCCTATGTCCAAAGTTTCCACAAGAGAAACAATATCCATAGAAAAAATTTGGATTCCTTGGAATGAAAAACTTACTTGTAGGAATTAGACTCTATTTTCCAACTTGATAATATTCAAGAAATTGTTGCTTCCTTGCTTCATAGTTCGGATGATTCAGTTCTGACTGCTTCTTCTTTTCATATTTTGCTTGGTTGCAATGACTATTGTTTCCCTTGAGAGAATTTTCATATGTTGTAGTCTTCTCACTGACTATCATGATGGTTCTTGAATCACAACAATAATGAAAGGGGGGGATGAACAATATTGCATTAACCTTATATATTTTTATTTTGTTTCAAATAGTTAACTTATTTAGAAATGTTTCTTGGCCTGTGCACTTTTCTCGGTCAAGGTATCCACAAACTTTGTTGTGACATGCTCCTTCAGCACTTGTATGCCTTCTAAGTGTGCCTGCTCCATTCCATATTTCTCTTTTTTCAGTGCAATTATCATATGTTCTTCTTGTTCCTACGGGGGATCCACCTGATCTTGTCTGATCTGTCATTCTTCCTGTATTGAATTTGCTTCTTCTAGTAGGTTTTTCATCTCCTACACAACCCTTAGTATCTCCGAGATGGGAATTTTATTTTTCCTTTGCTTTAGGTCCTTGATTGTTGCATTAAAATTTTCTTTTTTCTGATCTAGCTTTTCAATCTTCTCATTTTCTTCTAGGCTTGTCATATTGGCGTTGTCCTCTCATAAAGTTCTATTATTTCCTTGAATTCCAGTGAAATAATATATGCTTGTTCTATTGCATCTTGTTCTCTTTTTTATTTGACTTCTGGAGGTGTGGTTGGTGTTATATTCTACACCAATTCTCTTATCTCCTACTTGTACCCGTCCATTGTATGTGTTATCTTCTATAGATTTTCTTCTGTGCTGATTTCTCCTACTAATGCACTTTTCATAATTGTTTGGAATACTTCTTCAAGTATTTTCTCCAATCTATCTACACATCATTTTTATTCCTCTTTCTCTATTCATATTTCTATAAGAACTGTCTCCAACACTTCCTTAGCTTCCCTAGCTCTCTCTAGGTTTATTGCATCTGTCCTCACTCTGGATTGAACCTCTTGTGCTACAATCATCTACAAATTATATAATTATTTTGTTGGTATAATCACCAATACCAAATCTATTTTTTGAACATCCTTGAGTTGTGTTTGTGCCAAGTCCTCATTTATTCACATCATGTCTTTACTCAGGTTAAAATTCTTACTGGAAAATGTTGTTATCTTTATTGTTTCTTCCTTGCTCTGCATTGTTTGTTGTTGTGTTGTGTCTTCAGGTTATGCCTTAGTAGATCAATATTCATTTGTTATGTTTTCTATTTGACCAATGTAGGGCTCGTCGATTCTAGGGAAGGAATGGCGTCGACATCCACCACTCACTCCATTTGCGTAGGGTTTTGAGCCTCCACTGTTGGCTCTAGAGAAGACTTGTTTTTTATGTGGGTTCTCCTCGACATATGGTTTGGTGATCTAAATTTGGGTGGTGCCATCATGCCAGAATGAAAGTGGGTTTGCATCAGAAATCTCACTATCCACCTATTGAATCACATGTATGTTCTTCATGTTTCGCTTCTTAGCTCTACGTTTCCTTGAATTCACAATGTGTCTTGTCGAACCCTAATTAGGCTTCTAAATTGATTTTGTAAATTCTCCAAAGTTTTCCAGACACACTTCCTCCACTTTCATAAATGTTCATTTAACGCCTTCCCTTTTTTGGTGATTGGTTTTTCGTTTCCCGACTATTTCATTTTTTCGATGCGATGTATTTTTGAAATATGATCCATATTTGGTGCACGAGTATATTCTTCTTTCCTATTTATTGTGTGTGCAATATATTCACTTTTTATTGCACTGAATTTTTTTTTGCGACACACTGTCATTTTGAATTGTCTATCTATCACTTATTCCTCTAACTACTTCTTTTTGTTTTTTTCTTAATTTTTCTACGTTTCTCTTCCTTTTTCTTCTTTTAACTCCTACTTAAAACCCGTACAAGTCTACTTGCTTCGTTTCAACTACTGAGAGTTAGTGGGTCAATTTTCCCTATCCAGTTTCAGTCGACTACCATTCACCATTCCTTGAACATCCTTGCCTACTAAATCTTGCAGTTGTACAACACCTCCATATGTGATAATATTTATCTGATATGGCCCTAGAAAATGCATTCTAGGCTTCCCTGAGTGTTGCAAATACTTACTGTCATAAAGGAGAACCAAATATCCCTCCCTAAAATTCTTCTTCTTAATGTGTCATAATGCCATGATTTATTCTTTGCTTTATGTACCTCTTGATGAAATCCTACTATGATTATGTATTCTTTTAATTCCATTAATTAGGTTATTCTTTCCTATGCTTCACCCATTTCTATCATATTTGTAATTGTTGCAATGCACAAACTTGGTATCAAATAATCCAAGGGAACTAATTCTTCTTGTCCATACAACAATCTAAAGGGTGTTTTCATTGTTAGCTTCTTACATGTAGTCCTATAATCCCAAAGCACTACTAGTACCTTCAAATCCCAATCTTCTCTGTTCATATTACAAATCTTTGTCAAGGAATTCTCCAAAATCTTGTTAAAGGCTTCCACTATTTCGTTTTCTTGAGGATGATAACGAGTTCTTTTTTGATGATATATCTCAAATTCTTCTAGCATTGCCTCAATTGTATTTTTGATGAAGTGAGTCCTCTGATTGCTCAGAAATATTATTGGACATACAAACCTTGTCACTACATGTTAAAATAGAAAGTGCACTATAGTCTTTGTGTTACATTCCTTTACTAGTGCTACCTCATCCCATCTGGTTAAGTATTTCATCATTGTAATAATATATTGTGCTCTTGATATTCTTGATGGTGGATTAATTGGACCTACAAAATCTGATGCACACTTATCAAAAACTTGTAAAGTTACTTTAGGTCTCAATGGAATCTCATCCCTCATAGATGATTTCCCAACTCTTTGACAAACATCACACTTTTGATAGTATTCCTTTGAATCCTTGTGAACTGTTGGCCACCATAATCCCACACACAATACCTTATGCACAGTATATTTCCATGCGTAGTGTCCTACATCAATCCCTTCACATGCCTCTTCTAAAATGATAGGCCTTTCATGCTCCATCACACATCTCCTTAGGATGTTATCTTCTCCAAGTTTGTAGAAATTACCTACAATCAACTGATAATCTGCAACTTTGACCACCAAATTTCTCTTCAGTGCAATAGTAAATTATCTTTGTGCAAATCTTGTGCTCAAAAACTCAATAATATCAAAAAAATACTCATCAACTATCTACACTGGAAACAATTGTGCATCAAGAAAATTGTCTTCCAAGTTACTAGGTTCTTCTCCATTAGTTATCCTGGATAAGTAATTTGGTCCCGCATTCAATCTTCCTGGCTTCACCAAAAATTCAAAGTAAAATTCTTGGAACAAAAGTAGCCATTTGCATATCCTGCCCCCCAACACTAGCTTGATGTCTAAATATATCAGAGCTGAATAATATGTAAACATCTTAAAATGTTTCCCTAACAAGTAATGTATGTATTTCTCCAAAGCATATAACATAGATAATCCTTCTCTTTCTGTAGTGTTAAAGTTTTGTTCCGAATATGATAACTTTTTGATTGGAAGTGAAATATAGTGATCTATATCACCATCTCCTGGTTGTGTCAATACTACTCCTAACGATATTGCAAATGAATCCACATGCACATGAAATTCTTTTTCCCAACCTGAAAACACTAAAATTAGCACAATAACCATCTTCTCCTTAAAAATATCCAAACTTTGTTGGCATTCATCATTCCACTAATACTTAGTTTCTTTCTTCAGCAACTTCTCCATTGGCACAATAATTTGTGCATATGCTCTTATGAACTTACTCTAATATATTCTATGAACCAATGTACTTTTCAACTGGTGCACTGACTTCGGCGGTGGTAAGTTAGCTATTACAACAATTTTAGCAATATCAACCAACATACCTTGTTTACACACGATAATCCTCTACAGTATTGTGAACTCGAAATTCAGCAAGAGGATCAGTAGGGTCAACTTGTGGAGGTGGTGTAAAGACTTCCGGGACGTCACTTACGTCCACATGTGTTAAAGTCACAAGAGGGATTTCACCCGAATGAGGAGAGTCCTCAGGAGTACCCTCAGGTGTTGCTGTGTGCAAAGGTTCGGAAGCTTC
>SNQJ01S0017348.1:143062-161411 GCA_010110895.2 Picea sitchensis | reverse complement strand
GGTGGTTTCCTTAGATCATTATTGTAATTACATAATAAACTCTTGAACAAAGAAATGATAAACAAGAAACCAAAAACCTCATGGTTAAGTCCAAGCTACCACCAAGTTAATGCCCTAAAGTGTAGTCAATGAAATGAGAAATATGAAAGCTCCATGTTAATGCTACTTGCTACCAATTTTATGGAATCAAATTAATCAACATATTGAATGCATATGGAAATATGGTTTCTTTGGAGGATTATCATAGTTCTTTGTTGAGAGTAGTTTAGTGAACATTCATTACATTTATTTCCCTTTGGTACTGGAGGATGAATATTTTAGGATCTTATAGAAAATGCATATTAATGTAGCATTCATGAATTGTACATTTATTTCCCTTTGGTACTTGAGCATGAATATTTTAGGATCTTATACAAAATGCATGTTAATGTAGCATTCATGAATTGTCTTGTAAAACATTATGTTAGTACTAAATACACTTATGCACATAGATATACATAAAGAGAATATATACCTTCAATATTGAGAGCATACAATTAGCTTACCAAATGTTGTTCCCAGTGTCAATATAATTTTCCCATAGATTTTGAATATCAAAAAATGAGAAAATCAATAAAGGATGAAATTTCTTTCTATTAATGTTTAGGAACATAATAAAGGATGAAATTGCTTTCTATTAATATTTAGTAACATACTAAAAATAGTGTTCAATTCCCTCCTACAATTATGAAAATCTTTTGTAGTAAATCATGTACGCAATCTATTGTGTTAGAACTGTGTTCCTTGAAACATAATTATTTTTATGAACTCATAAATTCATGCTTACCTATAGCTATAATATCCCCTCATTTTTCATTTGTATTCTCCAAGGCTTGTTTTATTTTATTAGTCCCTGCCCTTTGGGTAGAAAGGACTTATAGTAATCGATTTTTCATGGTTGTATTATTATGGCACAAAAACCAAACAACTTAAGAAAAGTTTTAATAGTTTCATGCAAATTTCCAAGTCACTTTTGGTTTTTAGGCTAAAGTTTTAATTTGGAGGCCTTATTTGGCCTCTTCCCGAAGCACACTTTTACCATATATTAGCTTAAAATCACTTTCAAGTGCATATTTGATCCCATAATGGATTAAAATGGATTAATGCTAACTTTCAAGTTAGCATTAATTCCCACAAGATTGCTCTAAAATAAATTTTTATTTATTTCGCCCAAAAATAAATTTTTTATTTTTTTTTAAATAAATATTTTTCGTCCCAATTTCAACGCACAACAGAAATCCTACGACGAATTTGATATATAAACCAAGAAACATTTCCGTCGCAATTTCAATGACAATAAAAATTCATGCGACAAATTTGCTATATAAATCAAGAAAAGTTGTCGTCGCAATTTCGACGACAATAATAATCTTGCGATGAATTTGCTATATAAACCAAGAAAAGTTGTCATCACAATTGCGATGGTAATAAAAAATCCTGCGACAAATTTTCTATATAAACCAAGAAAAGTTGTTGTCTCAATTTTGACGGTAATATAAAATCCTGCGACAAATTCGCTATATAAACCAAGAAAAGTTGTTGTCACAATTTCGACGACAATAACAAATCCTGCGACAAATTTGCTATATTGACCACGAAAATTGTTGTTGCAATTGCGATGAACAGTTGGTTTCACTTAGTTTTCCTATATTGTTGTATCAGCGACAATATTTCTTTTGTTGTCCCAATTGTGCGAAGTTCCCTACGGTCGTCGCTCTTGCGACGTTAATTCAAGTTCGTCGAAATTTCCACGTTCCATGACATGATGTTTGAGAGACTCAAGATTTTTCGCAATATCCATGACATAATGTCGCAAGAGCATCGAAATAGCCATCACAAAATGACCCAAATTTTCTAGTGAACCATGGGATGGTGGACCGAGGTGATGAGGCGGTATGGGGGTTTTAGGGCACCAATACCCTATAACGACGATTTTTTCTTCTGGTGGAGTTGACAGGTGATGGATTTGGAGGACTAACCTTATGTAGGGATTGACTTCATAGGAGATCTAGACATGTCATTACCACCAAGTTCCACCTACGAAGACATAGGTATGCAATTTTTTTTTAATATTTCATTTTTTTGTATTTTTGTAGAAGAAAAAAAAATTAATTTTGGATAATGTCAAGTAATAACTAAACATGTATGTGACACAGATGTGGGTCTACGATGACTGGAAAAACTTCCACAACACCGATGGAGGCACCAGGGGGATGAGCCAGCGAGAGGGGATGTTGACAGAGTGCTTCAAAACGTGCAAGGAAACCTATCTCATTTGATGCAAAGGATTCCCATGGTTCAGTTAGAGGATCTTCTGGAGGTGATTCAGCAACATGTGGTAGGTGTGCCATGTTCTTGGGTATGACTCTTTCACCATCTCACAAATTCCATAGTATGCTATCATGACACACATCTGGCGCCATAGGCGTAGATTTCGTGATTATTGTATCAATCGGTCGTATATGTATTTTGAGGGTGTGAGCCCCAATTTTGTACTATAACACCATATTTTTGGAGAGATGAAATATATATAAAAAAATTGGTCTTCATATTTACTTATATTACAATGTGTACATTGATGAAAGTGTTTTCTTTACTTTAGTTATGTGACAAATGCCAATCTAAAACAAAATTAGCATATGCATTGGATACATAATTACAACTTCTAAGTATGTGATGATAAGTAATAAAATCAAAATGTCATTCCAAAATTCGTACCTGTAAGAATCGTCGGAGTAGAGTGCACACGGTAACTATCATTCAACTGACATACTACTAACTTGGAGTCCAGGAAAACTTCTAAAGAACGAATACCATGTGAATTGGAATTGCGTAAAATTTCTATAATAGTGATATATCCAGAAGCATTATTCGTTGATGGCCCTAGGAAAATCACCTGAAGACACCAGTAGACCCTCGGGTGAGTAAACAACCCAAGCAACGGAAGCCAAGTTTCGTGTTTGACGAATGGCCCCATCTGTGAATCCTAAGTAGGCTGAAGACTTCGTTGACATATTCCACCCAAGGGAAAACTTGATAAGAAAGATGAAGATAAAATGGGGGAAAAGATATATACACTAAAATACATTAGTATACAAAGAATTACTCCCAATATTGGGGCTCAATCATAATATATTTCCAAGTAGAGCCCATTCTTGGGCTCAACCAACATATTCCCTTCATAATATTCAAATTCATAAGCTCCTCTTTCTAATACACATTGCACGATATATGGACCATGCCACATGGGTTTGAACTTTCCTTCCTCTAGTGGTTGTTTTGCTAGTCATTTAAAAGGACCAAGTCACCCTCAGTGTATTGTCAAGGACATACATAATTATCATATTGGACCTTTACATGTCATTTATTCGTTTCGATAGCCATGGAGACGTCTCGACGTTGCTCATCTAGACTCTCTAGGTGTATGAGGAATTTTTCAAGATCAAAAGTGTTAGGTAGGAGCGTAACTGCCAATCTAAGAGAATGGATTTCGCATTCAATAGGTAGGTTTGACTCCACATCGTGCACTAAATGGAAACGAGAAAAACCAGTGGAACTCTTAACCGAGGTTTGGTATGCCCAAAGTGCTGGATAAAGAATGATATTCCAGTCAAATTTTCTATGGCTAGCAGTTTTATGCAAAATGGTCTTGAGAGACTTGTTCACGGCCTCTACCTGTCCATTTTCCTAAGGGTATTAGGGGGAATAATGACTATGTTTAAAACCTAGTTTCGATGCTAATTATTTCATCATTTCGTTCTGAAAGTGACTACCATGATCAGTAACAATATCACTTATGATTCTGAACCTGGCTATAATTTTATTGAACATGAAGAATGTAACATTATTACCATCGGATTTAACTGTAGGCATGGCCTTGGCCCACTTAGTAAAGTATTCTACAACCATGATAATCTGTTGATGCCCCCCAGCTGAAGTTGGGTTGCAATCCAAAAAATCCACCCCCTACTTGGTGAAGGGATCAATGGTAATGACTGGATGAAGAGGTATTGGATGCAAGCACAGATTTCGAGTGAACACCTACTAGGGGTGACACTCCTTTACCACTTTGACACAACATTTAAAAATAGACGGCCAAAAATAATCGGCTCGCAAAATTTGTTGCGTTGTCGCAAGCCCGGATAGATGACCACAACAAGCCCCATTGTGGCAGTCATTCATAAAAGACTCATATTCTTCATGAGTCAAGAAATGACGCAAGATACTATCTAATACTCGGTGATACAAAGTGTCATCGATGATGAGGTAGTTCTTATCTTGGTATCGTATACGTTGTCGGTCATCTCTCGAGAGATGCTAAGGAAATTCAAAGTTTGAAGATATACCACAATATCTCCATACCGGGGGTCTGATAATGAGACAAGGAAAATGTGTTCATCCACAAATGAATCAACATGAATAACATCATCACCTAACCTAGGGAAGTCAGATATTAACTCTGCAAAAACTAGCGATTTCTTGGATTTCGCAGAAGCAAAATCAAGATCAAATTCTTGTAAGATGACAATCCATTTATTTCATTTTCCCCCTATGATATGCCTAGTAAGGAATTATTGAAATGGATTGACATCGAAAACCGAAGTAGTTTTGCAAAGAAAATATAGAGTGTCATAATCATTGAACTGCGTGAACAATAACCAAAGCTATCTTCTCAACATGAGAATATTTGAGTTCAGGGCTGACCAAGTTTCGACTAAGATAGTAAATGACGTTCTCATGGAGCTCGTAATCCTCCTAAACCAAAACTATACCAATTATCTCTTCGGATGTGACAATATAAAGAAATTAAGCTATATTGTAGTTTGGAGACTTCAATAGAGGCGTCAATACCAAGGCTTTCTTCAAAGCATTGAAGGATTATTCCCTGTAAACCTTGAAGCTGAAAAATAGTGTGTGGGGGAGGAAATCGAAGTATTTCCTCAATATTTCATGGATCCACCATGATCCCAGTCTCAGAGACTAAGAATCCTAAAAGACAACCTAACCTAACGTAAAATATGCATTTAAGAGGGTTTAAACGGATGTGGTAATGGCGACATCTTTCAAAAAATAACCAAAGGTGTGTAGAGTGATCCACTCTGTTACAGGAGTGAGCATCGAAATCATCGAGATAGGCTTCGACTATATGCTTGATATCATGAAACGCGAAGGTCATAGCTCGTTGGAAGGTTTCTCTGATGTTTTTAAGGCCGAAAGGCATTTTCCGGTATGTGAAAGTACCCCAAGGAAAAATAAATGTTGTCTTATGTTTTTCCTCGGGCTTAATATGAATTTGGCTATACCTTGAAAGTTAATCCATAAAACAAAAAACTTTTTGTCTCGCACACTCATCGAGAATTTGATCAATGAAGGGTGTTGGGAATTTCCTTTACGACAAGCCTTATTCAGGTCACGAAAATTGATGCATACATGGACGATTCCTTGATTTTTATTCACAGTAATGAGATTACATACCCATTCAGTCAAGGGAACCAATAAGATAAAGCCAACGTTAAGCAATTTTTCTACCTCTACCTTAATAGTAGGGGCCTTCCTGGGATTGGCAGCTCTAAGTTGTTTCCCAATAGGTTTAGCATTTGGGTAGGTTTTAATATCATGTTTGACAATTTGAGGGTCGATTCCTGGCATATATTCATATGACCAAGAGAATACGTCACAAAATTATTTGAAGAGATTGGTGTAGATTAGAATTTCTTCTGGCAAATAATCTGAACCGATGTATACATTTTCAAACTTACCAAGAATACGAGAGATATTGATCATGATAGTAGGAGAGATAATCGCCATGTTTCATTTGGAATAAATGTTATGTGTATCAAGTGGAACTATGGCATGACCGACTATCTCACTCAAGGTATATCTAAAATCATCTTGTTTGATTCTAGCAAGCTATGGGAGAAAATAAGAGTGATGTTGCATATCATCCCATGTCATGTCAGAATAATTCATGGTCTCTATGATTTCTTCATCCGAGGGTAAAGTATCATCGAGGTAGTCACGCGAGAAAGATGATGAAGTGGCCCATACGGGCTTGAGAACATGATCCTCCTCGTCCGTATGCGAGGTGACAGGGTCTGGATCGACAGAAGAATCAAGAACAACTTGATATGCTATCTTTGCTATCGATAGTGGCATAGCCATTCCAGTTTGCGATTGACCTTCACACGATGTAGTCAAGGAAGGTAGGGTCTAGGGATAATTAAAAAATGAAGTGCGGAAAGGAACGAACCTCATTGAAAAAGAATACCTATTGGACATGGCATAGATATGATGAATCAGTGCCATGAAATTGAAGGTACCCATAAGAGATGAATATATTCTGACACCAATATTCTCAGTTGTCGGCTGAGAATTGTTGATCATGGGGATTGACAGTCCAATTGATGCATTAGGGCTAGCATACGCAAAGGACAACTGGTCTATTTCCATGATCTTCCCATCATGAGGAAATCATAGAGTAAGGAAGACAGATGATATGATTGTAGTCATATCATAAGTCCAATTATGTACTAGTAACAAGTTATAGTCAAGGGGCGCATCAACCACATCGACATCCACCTCTACCGTCTTCCCACCCAAATGGACCGGGAATTTCGGAATAATACCGTGAGGGTGGAAAGAACAACCAACAAAATAATTCAACATGGTCGGAGATTGAGAGAGGATTGAAGAGTCGAGGGCTTTCCAAAATACTAGGGACATCATGCATGTTGTAGCACCTTCATCAATAACAATATGTTTGATGGTATACTTTGAGTAACCCAAGTGGATTTGGAATGCCACATGGTAAGGCAAGTGAGGCTTCACATTTGTGACATCAAAATTGATGACCTTATAGCCACAGGGATATAGAGATCCTAAAAGGTATTCCTCTATGAAGGACACATCTAGAGTACCTCTAGAGCCGACATCACACAAGGGGATTGACCCAGATCCTCAACAATAGTGTAATTATGGGAAGCTCTAGCATTAGGATTGTGATTAGATCCCTTTAGTGCTCCTTTCGAAATACAAGGCGAGGGATAATTTTTTTGGACCTATAAATGCGTCTCCAGAGGAGGGGGAGACTCTACACCAGGTACAGTATGTGAAGAAATGTAATCACGATACAGAGTGGCTACATTAAACTCAGACTTAACCATATTGATGCATAGTCGATCACCGTCTTGCACTGGTGGGTTTTGACTTCCACTTGCCGCATTTCTGGCATTCGAGGAGCTCAAGGCCATGTGTTGATTATGTGGAAAAGGATTAGTCAACACAGTGAGCAATAGAGATAAAATCCTCGTAACTTCCACAAGTTTGGGGCACAAGTGGGTAATGTGATCATCTGTACAAAGATTGAACAAAAAATTCACCTTTCTCCTTTATTTCTTTCCCTCACCAACATTATTATTCAACTTCTCATTATTACCATTGTCCTTAGGTTTATTATTATTCTTCCCACCCTTACGATTGTTACCAGGTCCTTTCTTTTTATTCCCTCTTGGTTGTTGGTTACCATTCGGGTTGGTTGATGATTGCATAGAATGTACATCTATCAAATGAGTGGGAGTGGAGGACACATACAAAGCTTTCCCTCCTACAAATTTCTTTAGAGACAACTCTTTCAATTGGCTTGTCACCATGTCTGCAGATTTTGCATTGGAGGAGCCTACAATACCATCGACATGAGGCCCGAGCTTTTGTCCAGGGTCATAGTTTGACCTTGGTGTGTATGGAATAATTTTGTATAACATCGCATACTGAGAATATATAATATCTAATTGTTGGGCTTTAAAAATCACTTATTCTGTAGATGTAACCCCATATGTAGAAACATCCTTAGAAATATAAGGTTGTAGAGACTTAAGGAACCACTCTAAAAGGAATTTTGGAGGTATGTAGGCCTTGATAAACCTCTTTTGTACGCCACTCTTGGATGTGATCCGAGATATGGGTGGATTTTTCCTGACGGAAGGCCGACATAAGTTCTATACCAGCATCATAACGAACCAACAATTGGAAGTGGTTGAGGAAGACTAAAACCATTTGATTAAACATTTTGTATGTCCCCTCTGGTATCTCTATTGATCATTTTTTTTCAACCCCCATGAGGGTGCGTTGAAACAATATTAAACAAATAGAATCATTGTTAATGGAATTACAAGAGCACCAAAGATGAAAATTAGTGACATGATCACCAGGATCCTCACTAGTCTTGCCTTCGAATTTTGGAATATCATAAGGAATCTTGGTGGGGATGGGGGGCCATGTCATATCATGATGCACATGGTCATTCATTAATCTAGACAAGTCTTGCAGATTGAGCATGGCCAGAAAAGGGAGACAGTGTTGGGGCATCTAGCCCCAAGCTCCCGAGAAAGAATGTTGTTCAGGAATCATAGCCCATCCAGAGTTCTGGTATGCACCATGGCCCCTTTATGAGATT
The DNA here is from genome assembly GCA_010110895.2 of Picea sitchensis. NCBI lineage: Eukaryota > Viridiplantae > Streptophyta > Pinopsida > Pinales > Pinaceae > Picea > Picea sitchensis. The sequence continues at coordinate 152,920 of SNQJ01S0017348.1, read as the reverse complement.
GTCATACCCTCCTCCAAATTTATTCATGAAGGGTTGGTTGGGAATTATTACAGTAGGAATGTTATGACGAGGGTTGTAAAAATTTCCCCCAACAGGAGTACCTCCAGGTTGGGGGTTTCCCAAGGTATGAAACTGACCTCCTCCAGGTGTGAATTTGGAGGATAGAGGTGGATTATTCATGCCAAACATGTTGGTCAAAATTGTTGTAGAGGAGGTAGGTGTAAAGGATGGACATAAGAAGTAACTTGTTTTCTAGGTTGACCACTCCATCCAGGAGCATTAGAACCAAGATTAGACCTGAGGTGAAAAGGAGGAAGGCCTCCAATTATAGGATTCGTTTGTAGGATATGAGCACCGCCAAATGAAAATGGGGTATGTGGAGGAGACATGCCCCAAAGTCCAATACTAGTATTCATATTAGATGTTGGGATGGAGGATGAAAATTAAGATGTGAAATTCATCATACCATAAGAAAAAGGGCTAGAGGTCGTAGGGATGGACTGAATATTATAGCTCGACGAGTGACAAAGGGAACTAAAAGGGTTTGTGGTTATAGGTTGAGTATTCACTACAGGTCAGACATGAGTGATGATGGGAACCTTCGGCACTACAACCATTTTGGTTGAAGGTGTCGAAGGATTATCGTTAACTATAGAGGGTACAGGAGTCGAAGGAATCCTAATATATTTTTGAGTCAATTCAATACTCATCCTTGTATGATCACAAGTCTGGTAGGTGGAGGTGTGTGTACCATGTTTGATAACTTTACGCCTTTTAGAAGGAAAAGACTCAAGATGCGGTGATAATTGTAACAAATGGTGAGACCTGTGGAGAAGTTGGTCTGGCTCCATGATGAATCAAGACTTGAGATATAAAAACAAATCCTAAGGCCAACTAGTAATCAAAGAGCAGACCAAAATAAACAAAAGGCCAATATGCACACAAACAGGATAAAATGGATGAAAGGGGCCTCCCTCCCTAAAGTAGGTATGCCTCACCTAAGAGGGGCCTGAGACTCCCTGCAAAATATTGGAGGTATCAGAATCAGTTATAAGGGCTCTTGTGGGCTTAACAACTAGTCAGTCAAATCCCCCTAGAGAAGTAATATTCCATAAAAAATTTGTGTTGTCTGACCCTTATCTGACCTAGGGTACCTACAAAATAACCCCTGCAAGTAACCTATGTGGTACCTATGTCAAGCAAATAAGCAACAATAATATAACCAATGCGCAGGTGAACAATCGTAAGTCAGGTCCACCATATGGGTAGGGTAACAAATCCTAAAACCTCAAAAGCACCACCTTTTACAGAGGTAAAGGTACTAGCAAGATCCCCATATATCAACAGATCCCTAGAAATATATATGACGCTAAGAAGGTATTGGGGGGATATCCCTTCAACCGAATTCACGCGACCTCGTGCTTAACTCCAGTGTAAGTGGAGCCTCCTGACGTCACAAATTATACAATGGATTTACCCATTCCCTTAGTCAAACACATATGTTGATTTAATAGCCTTGGAGAAGTTTACTCACAAAATCCTATTCCAAGGCTCTAAATCCTAAGCTAGTTTGTGCACCCTAAAAATAAAATTGTTTCTAATCAATTTTAAATTTATAAACGGTTCTTTTAGTGGCCTTGCTTACTCAAAAAGGTGTGGTCGTGAAACTAATTATGTTATGAATCAACAAGTAAAATAAATGAATATGAATAAAATGCAAAGTCCTAACTTCAATTCCCAATAAATGATAAGATTTTCAAAATGAAATTTTCAATTTAATTATGTAATTCAAAATAAGATGTAATGTTTCCATACATGTACTAAGATCAATGATAAGAACCCAAAATATCAAATGCCAACAATGAAAAATGTTTATTATTTTTGTGTTTTCAATATAAAATAATGAAAATGCAAGGAATGAACAATAGCTTGATATAAAGATTCTAATGTAACTAAATAGATACCAACCAACTAGGATATCAAGAAGAAAACACCCATCCTAAGATGGAAGGAAAATCAATGAAAAGGATGATGAGAAAAAAAAAACTTCCCAAAAATTCAACCAAAGAAAGGTTTCCTATCACTCTGTTGGAACTTAACAATCATAACAGAGACCTAAGAAGACTCATAAACCATAAAAAATTACCCAACAAACATCAAACTCAACAACCAAGCATAAAAGAATGATATATGTGATTGTTCAGGAGAAAACCACGTATATACGCTTCCTATAGAATGACAACACGTGTATGTATGCAACTATCAGGAAAAAAAACCATGTATATGTATTGAAACGCTCCCAAGTTAAGGATAAGGATAAGAAACTGTATGACAAACTTCCATGTTGGCACGGTTCGGAACCGAGAAACTAAGTCCCTTCCACTTGGGCCTCCACCACTTCAATCCTCCACCAAAGGCAAGCTCATATAAGAGAGACAATGAGGTTCTCCATCAACTAGGGAAGAGCTTGGGGGATGAACAATGTGTTCTGACTTAAAAGGATAAAGGGATGCAGACTCAATATGAAGTGAATAATTTCTCCAGAGTAACTTTGCTCTCAAAGTTGAATTCTTATCCTCTTTTCCACACTTGGATATGGCCCATTTATATCCTTCAAATGGAACTGAAGGGCTGAGTCGAAACGTTTTCAGTATATGGAAGTTCAAGGATCATGGATCTCGTGATGTGACATGGAAACTCGACACCATTTTTTAATTTTGGGCAAAAAACCTGATGTACGTGGGTTGTAATGGTGCAACCTGCGTATACGCATGTTGTATAATAGTTAGGGCATATATATGTGGAAAAATATTATTTTTATCTCTGGGAACTGCAAAAAGGGACTTCAATTCTACATAGGGAAATGGAAAAGGCATTCCTAGAAAATTTGCATAGGGTGAGGCAAATCTTGCTATAATAGGGAAACATTGTTTTAAACCTTTTTCATTGACAAGTGTCTCATTTATCCACATGTTTATGAATGTTAGACCACATTCCCTTGCAAAATAAATATTAGCGTATATTGTAGTAATTTTTGAAAAACCCCACATGGCCTACTGTCGGAGAATCATGATTTTCTTTCAAAACTTGGAGTTTGAATTTGGAAGAGTTGGGTAAAAATATCCTTTGTGTGTACCACAATATGTCATTCTCCCAAGTTAATTTAGTATTTTTAGTTGGGTTTATTTCAACTTTCTCTATTAGATTCATTATCTCTATATTTTTGACATACTCAGTTTGAATTTTTGAGATCCATTCAGGAATGATTAAGGAAATAGCGCATAGTGTAGAATCACTATCAAGTTTCGTTGATAACCCGTCTACAGCCAAATTATCCCTTCTTTTTTTATAAAGAATATCAAAGTCAAAGACCTGGATTTTCTCACCCATTTTTGTTTCTCTGATGAATGGTTCTTCCGAGTTAGAAAATAATTCAAACTATTGAGGTCTCTTTTCATAATAAATTTCATTCCCAACAAGTATTGTTTCCATTTAACCAAGGCATGCATAATTTCCAATATTTATTTGTCATATGTTGATTTTGTTTTATCCCTTGGTTTAAATGTTTTACTTTTGAATGCGATGGGATGATTATATTGCATAAGAACGACACCTAATCCTATTCCCAAGGAATCACATTCAAGGATAGATGTTTTGGAGAAATTTGGTGTTGTGAAACCGGGGTGGATGTCATTAAGAGATTCAACCTTCTAAAACAAGATTCAACTTCGTCATTCTATTTAAATACATTTTTTTCAATAGTGTTGTTAATGGGGCCACAATTTATGTGTAGTTTCAAACAAATATTTTGTAATACCTGATAATACTAAGGAATCATTGTAATGATGTGATTGATTTTGGGCTAGGCCACCCAGTAACTTCCACAATTTTCTTCGGATCAATATTGATTCCTTCATCTAATACGACATGTGCCAAAAATACTATCTTTTTTTTTCCAAAGCTGCATTTAGATTTGTTAGCACATAAATTATTCTTTTGAAGGAGTTTTAATGTTGTCTCTATGTTCTTAAGGTGTGAGTTCAAGTTCTTTCTATAAACAAGTATATCATCAAATAATATAAGTAAGAACTTTTGTAGGTACAGACAAAATAAATCATTCATTAATACTTGGAAGGTAGTGGGAGCATTGGATAAACAGAAAGGCATGACCCAAAATTTGTACGACCCTTCATGGGTACAGAAAGTAGTTTTGGGAATTTCTTCCTCTTGAATTATTATTTGGTAACAACCCGATTTCAAGTCCATCTTGAAGAAATATTTAGCATCATGGAGCTCGTCCAGTAACTCGTCCACAATTGAAATTGGAAATTTATCCTTTATCATAATTTTCTTAAATGCTTGATCATCAATATAGAGTCTAGATGATCCATCACTATTTCTAACAAGTATGATTAGAGATGAGTAAGGACTCTTGCTTCATGTAATAACACCACAATCCTATAATTATTGAAACAATTGTTCAATTTATTTCATATGTTGGTGTGGCTTCCTATAATGTTTTTTTTTAATTGGGGTGGAACCATGGATAAATGCTATGATGTCATCTCTAGAACGAGGTGGAGGAATCCTACAAGGAGGTTCCTAAAAAATAGTTCTATATTTTCCAATAATTTTGTCTAATTTATTGGGATCATAATTTTTGTTCTCATTTGTAGTTCTCTATATTGCATAACAGTGAAATAAATAAGCTTGGGATCCCTTTTTAATAATTGTTTCCATCCTATTAGATGAGACTATTTGTGGGGGAGGACAATTAATTCCCTATAATTTCTACTTTTCCCCATTTTCATAAAATCTTAAAAATTAATCTTATAAGTTTAATCCAACGGTACCAAGCATGTTTAATTTGTATTCATTCATGAATACTTCTACCTTGTGGCATTTCCCATCACATGAGGCAGTCCTATTTCTCATAATGGAGACTTGAAATTTAGAGGTAGGATAAATGAATATGTTTAATTTCCTTGTTATCTTTGTATCTATAAATTTATGTGAACAAAGAGTGTTGGACTTGAATTTTGTTTTCCTGACTCATGATAATTTATTGAGTCTCCATTATTTGTTTCTTCATCGGATGAAGATATGTCCCCTTCTTCCTCCTCCTTTTCATTGTCACTCTTGTCTATTTTTCAATGAAAAAACTTTGTGTCCTTGCACTCATGGTCATGTTTCCAATTGGGTGCATTACATTTAAAAAATGAGTCTTTATCTCTTCTTGTATCTAGTGGTTGTGTAATTTTGTGAAGGGGGGTGTATTTGGATCTAGATTCTTCGAGTGAGCACGATGATGTCAGTGACTCATATGCATTAATTTGTTTTTCAACGATTTCATCTTTCTGATGAGCTTGCTTAATATCCTTACTAATTGCAATAGAACACTATATATATATATATATATATATATATATATATACTATATATATATATATATTCAATATTTGTATAGTGTCCATTAGGTTTACAACATGTATAAACACACACAAATGAATATAGTCACATGTTTTAGACAATGGACGTGACTTTACATTGACAATATAACTAATACATTAACGATATAATTAATAATTAATGGAATTTGTAATATACAATAAGGTAGATTACAAATTGGCTTGTGATTGTTTCTTATGGTGGAACTGCAAATCATAGGGGCTAGATAGAGATTGGGACATGTTCAAGATTTTATTTTAACATTTCCAAGATATAAAATACGATGGAATATACGTCAAACTTGCTTGATTACTATAGAAAGGCACAACAAAAGAATATTTAAGAAAATGCATGTATTAGATACTTACATAACATACATATCAGAGAAATTTATATTGAATATTTCTATAATAGGGTTGAAACTAGAAATACATCATCAATTCAAATTGCTAGAACCCATAGATACAAAGCAAGCATGATGAAAGGACAAAATTACTCAATAAATGACAATATAACTAATACATTAACGATATAATTAATAATTAATGGAATTTGTAATATACAATAAGGTAGATTACAAATTGGCTTGTGATTGTTTCTTATGGTGGAACTGCAAATCATAGGGGCTAGATAGAGATTGGGACATGTTCAAGATTTTATTTTAACATTTCCAAGATATAAAATACGATGGAATATACGTCAAACTTGCTTGATTACTATAGAAAGGCACAACAAAAGAATATTTAAGAAAATGCATGTATTAGATACTTACATAACATACATATCAGAGAAATTTATATTGAATATTTCTATAATAGGGTTGAAACTAGAAATACATCATCAATTCAAATTGCTAGAACCCATAGATACAAAGCAAGCATGATGAAAGGACAAAATTACTCAATAAAATATCTTGTTTGATCAATGATTCTCTAACCTCCAACATGAGAAATCAAGTTCGAAGTACATCCCTCATCATTTAAGGAAGTCACCATTAGATAAAACTAAATAAAAGAGAAGATTCTTCACACATGACACAACCAATTGGAGTCTAGGGAATAAATGTAAGGACAAAAGATTATTTCTATGGAAAAAACCAAACATAAATAGTAGTGATAGCGACAAGGAAGAGAATATTGGGGACATATATTATTTTGATGAGGATGTTGGCAATGAAGAACATAACAAACTAAACTCCACTCCAACACCACCTATCTCCACAATGATGAGTATTACCCAACCCCAAACCCTTATGGTCTTTGGTTATATTAAGAAAACTAAAATAATTGTTCTTATAGATAATGGCAGTTCGCATAATTTTATAGACAAAACAACCAAAAATAATGTAAATCTATTTGACTACCCCACATTTGACTTCCAAATCACAAATCGAAGGGATAGAACTACCTCTTTCAATGGGAAATGTAATAAGGTATAATTGACTATTGATGAATACAAGTTAATATCTCCAATCTATGCCATGGTGATTGAAGGAATGGGCATTGTCTTAGGAGCCCAATGGTTTCCATCCATAAAGACAGTAAGATTGAATCTACACAAGAAATTCCTAATATTCTATGAAAATGGAAAAGTATACAAATTCCATGGAATCAATAGCCTACCCACCCAATTAGTGTCATCCAACAAAATGAAGAAAATGATTCGAAACATAGCCCAATCCTATATTTTACATTGTTATTCAATGGAAGGAACGTATGATGAAACAAAATATCTTAATTGACTCGATAATATTCTTAGTAAATATGATACCAACATTCAGGACTTAACTCATGGCCTTATGCTAGTACGATCAAGAGATCATATCATAGAGCTCATTTTGGGATCATCTCCAGTTAGGAGGAAGTCTTATAGGAAATCGCATTAGCACAAAACCAAAATTGAATGCCTATTTCAACAATTATTAGACTATGGTATAATAAACCATAGAAAGAGATCGTATTCAACACCAGTCATACTATGTGGAAAAATGATGGCTCTTATAGACCTTGTATTGACTATCATGCATTGAATAAGATTACCATTAAGGATAAGTTCCATATTCCATTTATGGACGAACTATTAGACATCCATAAAGCTAAGAATTTCTTGAAACTTGATTTGAAATCAGTTTATTATCATATAAGAATATGAGAAGAGGACATTCCAAAAATGGATTTCTATACACATGAGGTCCTATATGAATTTCATGTTATTCCCTTTGGATTATCCAATGCCCCAACTACTTTCCAAGTAGTAATGAATGATCTATTTTTCCCACACCTGAGAAATTTTGTACTTGTGTTCTTTGATGATATACTTGTTTGTAGTAAAAATTGGAATTTTCACCTTAAGCATGTAGAGACTATGTTGAGACTATTAAAAGAAAATAACTATGTAAACTTTTGGATAGTTGGTTGCCATTGATGTCAACACTTAGATATTGATTTCAACCCTAGAGTTGTGGTTGATATTTATGGTGAGTTAGTTTTCATTGATGGAGTGGCTAATGTCATTGGATGTGATGGGTGCATTTGATGAAGTATACATGAAGCCTCAAAGGTGTGGTTATGGGACCTGATGTTGGTTGAGGAATATGGATAGGAAGGAGAATGTAAATGTAGGTAAGACACTCATTGAAGGATAGTCAATGTCATGTCATTTCCATTTATAGGTGGTATTCCACGTGGTTCCTCAAGAGTGAGGAGTTATGGCCTTCTAAAGTTAGAATCCCCAAAGAATAATCAAGAAGACCGTAGTTGGTTACAAGTCAATGAATGAATGGGTAAAGTGGTTGTGACAAGAAAGTACTAGAAGCCCTAATATTAAGGGAATAGGTTACTATGAAAATGTATATAAACACCTCAAGGAGTCTCTCATAACTACACACAAACACTTACATTGAATACCTATCTTGTGAATGTTTTGGTCTAATATTTGGTCCATTGGTAAATATGAGGTTGAGTCTAAGGCAACGGAGAAGGAGTGGAAAAAGAGTGAAAGTTTCAAAGATGCAGAGAGTGAGGGTTTATGAAAAACCCTAATTTGGATATCCCTTGCAGGTCAAGCATAAGGTGTCATGTGAGGCACCCCTGTGGGTTTCCTAGGGCACACCATGTGATGCCCTGTGTGGCAAGTAGTCTTTGTCCCACAAGGACAAGAAAGAAGTGAAGGAGGATGATTTTTCCTAGTTGTTGATGTCTGAGGTGAAGCTAAAGGATTTTGTATTAGGTTCAGAGGCACCAGGACAGTTACATATGTAAAAGGTATGTTATTATATGTTTTATGAGGTTGCATCTTGGTGATATTGAGGAGCATTCTTGAGGCATGTGTTTGTGAGATTTGATATATGAATTGAGGAACATATTGGATGTATGGTACATGTTGGTTTAGGTATATATGATAAGGCACATCGTTGGTTCATTTCTTGGTTATATTGGTATATGGTGTATGACATGATATGGTATAAGGTTGAGACACTTGTTATGTTTGATGTGAATGGTTGGCACATGATATGGTACATGGTATGGTACAATATTGATACATAGTATGGTGTTGATGTACATTGTTGATATACATGGTTGATGCATGGTATGGTACATGATTGGTACTTGGTATGGTATTGATGTACATGGTTAATGGTTGAGGCATATGGTATAGGTTACGATGCATGTTTGATGCATGGGTTGGCACAGTGTTGGTGCATGGTTGATGCATGGTTTGGTACAGGTTATGGTGCATGGTTGATGCATGGGTTGGCACAGTGTTGGTGCATGGTTAATGCATGGTTTGGTATAGGTGTTGGTGCATGGTTGATGCACTTGATGTGGTACAGGTTTTGGTACACGGTTGATGCCTGGTATGGTACACGTTGATGGTTTGGTACATTCTTGGTAGAGGCATGTGTTGGTGATGCTAGAAATCTAGTTGAGACGTGTCCTTGGTATATGATCCATGTGACAGGATCTGGTTGAGTATCGATGAAAACACTTGTTGGATAGGTTGGAAAATGGCAGGTTGATGTGAAAATGGTGTTGAAAGTGACAGTGGAAGTTATTGTGGTAGTGACATTTGGTCTACACTTATATTTCAGGGCGACATGATGGGAAAAGGAAAGGGGGTTGTAGCCTCCTTCCGATTGGTGTTGGAGAACACAGGGAGTTGAATATTCCTTTAGGTTGGAGCTTCAGAATCAGGGGGTTGTAGCCTCCTTCTAGTTGGATCTAGAAAATTGAGTTGTAGCTTCCTTCAAGTTGGAACCTGTAAATCAGAGGGTTGGTGCTAGAGAATTGGAACTTGTAAATCAAGGGGTTGGTACTACTTATGTTTACATGATCATGATATACTAATGATATATTGATGATATATTGTTGATAAATTTTACACACACACACACACACACACACACACACA
>SNQJ01S0017348.1:96643-139641 GCA_010110895.2 Picea sitchensis | reverse complement strand
ATGAAGAATGACGCAATAAATCTTGGTATCCTTCATGGTTTAATGAGAATTAAAGAATGACACAAGTAAGCTCGGTATCTCTTTTTCATTCAGTTTTAGTGAGATCAAAAAAGAGTTAAAAGGATACTTGTGAGTGTCTTTTTTGTGTCCTTTTACAATTCTAAAAAAGAGATAAAGTATACTCGGTGGGAGAGAATGAGTGGCTTAATAGCATGCTCCTATTTTCCAAGTGTATGGAACCAACCTAATAAATGAGGAATGAAAATGGTACTATCAATTGAGATCCACTCTTAATGGTTGGTCTCTCCCCGGGTAGATAGATGCAAAACGGAGACCAAATGATTCAAGAGGTGGATTGTCAAGGCTACTGCATAGTAGTAAAAAGGATGTGGGAAAATAGCAGCATAGAATTGGGAAGAATGACATGAGAAAAAAATGCATAGGCGACCATTAAGAAAAAATAACAGTTTTTTGGAACCCCCACGGGATGTGGCCATAATATAAACAAAGAGAGAAAAATGAAGCTCAATCATCAAGTCATGGTGGAGCTAAAGGAGGGCTCCCGGGCCTATGGAAAAATGAATCATGAGAACTAAATGGAAATTAAGGTGCTAACTAGGGTTCCCATGAAGGGTAGGCACTACCAAACCAATTATGACATCCAAAAAGGAGTGGCTAAGATCGCAACCATCCAGGTTTGAACCTAAGGAATAATGTTAGTAGTATGGATGGTTAATAATGCAAGGGAAAAAATGCAGGGGAAAAACTATCCTATATGCCAGTTTTAGGAACACCTACCTCAAGTTTAGTGGACATCATCATCTTTGTAAAAAATTCCCCGTAATCCTGTCAACACATATAAACTAGATTCTGGGGTCAAAATGCATAGTAAAATCTCAAAAAGGAAAATATTTTTGGATTTTTTGGATATGATAGATGAAAAAAAAATCACTCACACCACACACCTATGTACAAGGCACTATGCATCTTGATTCTTTATGCATAGTAGAGCCCATTGATAGGCTGAGACCAAAGATATTTTTCATAATCAAGGAACTCATAAGTCATTGTTGGCATCATATGTCTCACCATGTTGGGGCCATGCCACATAGGAAGGGATTTATGCATACGAAGATACTCATTGTGAGTAGTTTCATGATCCATGGAAGATCCTTGATGGGATCCATCAAGACATGAAGGAGGTACAAAACAAAAATATTCAAGGTAATGGTAAAAAGAAATTTGGTGGAAAGTTCTGAGAAATAAAACCAAGGCTAAAAAGGGTCAAGACTAGGAGAGCTACTAGATTCCCTAGAAAATTTCCCTAGTATCGGATCATGACTCATCATGCTAACTCTAGTTTGTTCCAAATCAAGATAAGATGATTGATGCATCATATCATCCTTTTTATTTTCTATAGAAGCTATGATTTCCAAGATGGCCTCTTATGAAGGAAACTCAGTATCTAGAAAATCATTTGAACACAGAGAGTCAACAACCTATACGGGTGGAGTAGGATGATCAAAATCCATATGAGAATGGAGTTTCTAACCAATATCAACAGATTTTGATGGTATTTCCAGATCGATAATCTAGACCATGGTGAGTGGCATGGAAGTTCCATTTGATTCAACATCATTGGGACAAGGTACTACCAAAGGATCAAAATACCTAAGGGATCCACTGTTAAATGATGAAATCATGTTGATAGGAGCTACATTGGTAGTGGGATATGGTGAGGGAAGGGGAAATATTCCCATCAAATAAGGATCTTTGAACATCCATGCAACAACATTGAAACAATATTTCATGGTATCACCAACAAAGGGTACATTGGACCCTACATTGGATCCAAGGTCTAGGGTACATAACAGAAATTGATCGATCGTCACTATTTTACCTTGGTTAGGGAAGTGTAGGATCCTAAATATCGATGAGACAACTACAGTCATCTCATAGGACCAGGTACGCCTGAGTAGAAAATTGTACAAAAGTGGTGCATTGATGACCTTTACGGAAACTGAGACAATATTTCCACCTAAATTGATGGGTAAGGCAGTGATGATTCCATAGGGTTGGAACATGTGTTTGTCATATGATTTAAAAATCTTTGCATGCATATTAAGCTTAGGGGATCCAATTTCTTTCCAACAAGAAATAGACATGATACAAGTCGAGGTTCCTTCATCAACTACTATTTGGAAGATGTTTTTTCCCATCGTTCTCAGTTTGATTTGGAAGGCTACTTGATGGGAGAGCCTATGAATAACCTGATATGAATCAAATGTCATCAAGATTGACTCTGAGGGATCAATCCCACCTATGGAATATAGGAAGTATTTATGTTTCGTTGGGCAACTTCAGAGAACTTCAAGAACATACATGACACATGGTGCCTAGGCTAAGTCTTCCACAATACTGTAGTTGTGGGTAGCTCCTGTGTTAGGATTATGTGTCGTACATCGAATATCGTGCTTTGAGGGGACAATCGATTCATCAAAATATGGATTATTTATCTAAATAGGGCCACTAGGATGGTATGACGATGTTTCTTATGGGGCAGCATGGGAAGGCTCATAAACTTCATAGTTCTTGTATAGAGTCTACAAGTAGATAGTGTGGTCACACATGAACACAAAATAATTTGAGAAATACCCCTCATGATGAAGGCTACCTGTCATGCCCCCTTGTGGAGGGGAAATATTTTTGGCAACCATATTTTGAGGTTGAGGGGGAAAGGATGGATTAAGACAATAGGTTATTGGGGGGGAATTGTTGCACCAAAAATATATGGACCTCATCCTTCTAAGGGAATCGGTGAGTGAGGTGGTCCTCCACACAAATCATGTAGGGAAACTAAATCTTCCTCTTTTCCTTAGTGCCTCCCTCTTGGGTGTTTTGGTAGAGGCAATCCCTTTCTCATTGTTAGAATTCTTTTTCTTGTTCCTCTTCTTCTTTTCTCTAGGTTGTTGAGTATTCTTCGGTTGCATGGACTGCACTAAATTTTCCTCAAAGGTTTGAGTAGGGACTGCAACATTTTGAGCACTAGTACCAGAAGTTGACAAGTGTGAGTTAATGGACATTTGACCGATTTGATAAGCTAACTAGTTAATAGAGGCATGTGAAACATAACCAACCACACCATCGACATGGGGTCTTGGGTTTTATTTATTTCGATCATTCAATGTCCAAGGAGAATTTAGGATGATTTCATAAAGTGTACATGACTGAGAATATATAAAGTCTAAGTGTTGGGCATGAACAATGGCCTGCACCTTAGTGGTTTCCTCGACCATAGATACATTTCTGACAATGGGTGGTAGGAGGGACTCGGTGAACCACTCCATAAGGAGTTTTTCTAGGATATTAGTATTAATCAACCTATGACATTGTCACCACTCATGCATATGATTGAAAATATGTGTGGCATTATCTTGATGAAGTGAAGTCAAGAGCTCAGTTCTTATATCATACCGAATAGGAAATTGATAAGGCATTAAAAACACCATTGCCGTATCATTGAATATTTAAAGGAACTTCCTTTTAATTCAATGTACCATTTGGCGGTGGCTATGGTCAAGGATCTCTGGAAAAGACACAGCCTCACACTATCATCCATCAACAAGTTGGATGAGCACCATACGTTATATGTCATGAGGTGTGTGGAGGGGTCCTAATATCCTATCTTTCCATTGAATTTTGGAATATTTTATGAAAACTTGGAAGGAATTTCCAACCATGATGGGTCATGGGAAATAAGTCCATTTGTTAACCATGATAAATCTAGTAAATATAACATTGTGAGGAAAGGAAATAATGTAAACCAATACTGGGAGGGAGGTGAAGTCTCTGTTGTCCCAGATGGACCTTGCGGTCCCCCTATGATGGTACTACTGGAGGGTTGGGGAGATACTAAAGAGTGATTTCCCATTGGTATGGTGGCACCTCCAAGAGAATGAATACTCTGAGAACCAAACATGATCCTAGGGGGATTTAGCTCAGGGGTAAATGTGAACCCTCTAGGAAAAACATTCCCGAAGTTATTTGTAGGGAAGAAACCCCCAGGACCTGATGTGGTAGCAAAGAGAAAACCTCTCCAAGGTGAAAATTCCAAGGTATGTGCTCCCAAATAAATATTTGATAACCCATGGAAAGTTAAAACCTCCCAAAGTACTATTTCTGCCAGCCATACCAGGGATAGCCCCAAAACCACTGGACATATTCCACCTAGAAGGTGAACTAGTTTCTGATGATACCGGGCCACTCATAGAAATGGTATAGGTGGAAGTAATACCACCTCTCATGCTGGAACTAAATCTCTCCCCCCCACTAGAATAATATCCAAAGGTGGTCATCAAGATAGATAGGATGGGTGTAGAAATGCTAGGTAAACTAATGGATGTAAATGAGAACACAAACAACGTCCCCTAGATCGAGGAAACAAAATAAAATGGTATGGATGGTGTAGGTATGATGGATCTAAGGGGTGGAAACATATACATCATTGGTATGATCCCTAAGGGATTTCCCCCTGTCCTAGTTGAGGATGGTCTCGTAGTCTCATCTACACAAGATGAAACAATCAATCCTGACATGGTAGGAGGGTGACTAAACAAGGAGAAAGGTGCACTAAAAATTTCCCTCACTTGGACAAGTAGAGGTGTGTATAGCTCAGTCAAAGGAGGATTAAAATTTTGTGGAGGAAGTTTTTCTACTTCAATTAAACCAGTCTCATTGAACCAAATTTCAAGCTCTTCAAATTCTTCATCAACTATGTCATGTCGCTTGATAGGCGGTTGTTCCTTTATAATGTGTTCAATTCCTTGTAGTTGATGGGACCGAAGAGATAGTTCATCCATGGTGAATATACTAGGTTAAAATCCAAACACAATTCAACCTAATGTTGACTTAGAATCAGGCTCAAAGAGGACTCCCCTAATCAAATATAAGCTAAAAACAAGCAAATCAATTGGGTGAGGGGCCTTTTGAAAACCAACCCTATGGGGAAGATGAAGTCCCCACAGTATTGGCTAGAAAAGGTATGAGGATAAGTTACGATGATCTATGTGAAACAACCCTGACCGATGCAAGTACCATTTATTAAGGCGAGCACCCTCTGGGGTAACTGGGAATGTGAATGAAAGTATGCATCAGGTACTACAAGCATGTCCCACCTACAATCACCTTTATGGATACATAGTAAATGTCACTAAATATACCACCTTACAATCAACGACCAGGGAAATAATCGTAGGTCTGACTACACATAAGGGTATGGTAAGTAAGCTCGAATATCTAAAGGATTTAATGAACAAAACCCCCTTATACGTAGCAATAAAAAAACTATCGCAAACACCAAAACAAGAAGAGAGGTGTAATACCCCTACTTTCCCTGATGTGACCTCATGGTTAACTCCTGTGTTAGAGGAGGCTCCCAACACACTAGTTTCAAGGATGGATTTAACACTCCTTAATGACTTCTAGGTTTCATTTTGTGTCCTTGGAGTGTTTACTCTCCAATCCTAATCCAATGCACTAAGCTTATCTAATGTTTGTTCACTATCAAAAGAAGGATGTCTAATTCATTTTAGATTACTCTTTCTTTTTCATGTTGTTTCCTAAGTCCTAGGGTATCGGATGAAAATTTAGTGATGTTTTGACTCTTGACCCAACCAATAAAATGCAATAATGACAATGAAATTTGTTCTCTTCGATGAATTCTAGCTATGGGAGGGAGAGAGCTTATTTTCCTTTTCTTTGCAAAATTTTAGAAACACAACCTCACACACACCAAGATACCAAAAATCACTTCAGATATAAAACTAAACAATGCTCCTAATGTTTTATCTTCACTAGTGTTTCAAAGGAAAATATTTTATGCAACAAATATTTTTGTCTTTTTGTGATTTTTTCCAATTGAAATGTAAACAATTCCTTATCTCTTCAAGAAAATACAATGCAAATGGAAACCATCCATAAACAAAAGGAAAGTGGGATATAGAATATTGGGAATGAGGCTGGATTATCCTACTCCAATGTCACCACAAATATCACACCCAAAACTCACCTAGGAGGGTAGATCTAGTGATGAGCAGTGGTCATACAAAGACAAGTAAAAAAGCAATGAACAACACTACTAGATATTCTCATATATGTTGGGTTCTCTACCCAAGCTCAATGAAACTCTCAGATAGAAAGATACCCTATCCAAGAAATGAAAACAAATCACACATAAGCATTCAACAAACCAGTTGATAGCAAAGTATGCGACCAAAAAAACTCAAGTAGAAACATAGACAAGATCAGAACAATGCACATACAAACCCTATTTATCAAAGGACATACCTAACCTCAAATTTTGGGGATTTTCTATGCAAATTTGTAACTTTTTTATATCCTCCGGGGACATAGACTTGTCAACTAATGAGGGTCCACACGGGACTCCTATAGTGGAACAAGCGAGGACTTGAGAATTTTTTTATTTTTAAGAATGATGGAATTGTTCTAGATATTCCATATCTATTTCAGATCTCTTAGATCTACTAGATCTAGGCTCTGGATCAATCCAAGAAAGTATCACAAGAAAATACAATCAAACAGAGGGATGGATTGGCCAAGAGACTCAAACTAGAGAATAATTCTTCCCCAATATGGTCGCAAGTTTTGTTATGGGACAAATGCTCATATGAATCTTGCTAAATACACAACAAAAAATACCTAGCATTATCCAAGTAATCCTAGACAGAAAGAGGGATAGACTCTTATGATTTTCCTAGATCTAGGCTCAAACACATGGATTCATGATTATCCTAAGGATTAGTGAAGTTTACATACATTTCTTGATGTTGTCCTTCATATATCCTGGTTGTTGCAGTCCTAAAAATCTAGCTCCAAGATCCCCAGCCTTCTTCCTACATACAAAATACAATGAAAACCTTTCTACCTCTATACTTGGGATTAGAATCCTAGATATAATTTTATTCTAATCAGATCTACAATAACATGAATCAGATCTAAACATTTGTTCATCAATTATAGACATTTATAGAGGGGAAGACAAATGATCTATTAATAAGTGTAAGAGTAATACATCAAATTCATACCTTGGTTGTTGATTCTTTCTCCCTTGACCTCCTTTCTCCTTGATCTTCCTTTAGCTCCTTGGTCAGACTAGGATTCAATGACTTCTGGTTGTGGTAGATGGAACAAGTACCTCTACAATTGGATATCATAACAATGCTTTGAATTCTTCCTCCCTCATTCCCAATACTTTCCTTTGATATATATTTATTTAGAGGAGGCTAGGGTGAGATTCTATATCTTATAGATACCATTAGAGACTCGAATGATGCGAGTTCATAGGCCCTTTCCATGAAGATACAACTCATCCATCTCCTATCACCTCGTAAATCCCCAATTCTATAAGTTTTCCAGATTCTCTCTTGTTGAACACTTCTAACCAACGAGGGTCCTTGTTGGTTGTCTACTATGTGTCCCACGAGGACCTCCAAAAGGGCTCGAAAATGGGTCAAATCTTAGGGAAAATGTGTATTTTTTCTTCTATCCTCTTATGGATTCCCTTCTAGCCTATAGGGTGGAAATTAAGGCTATAACACTTCTCTCTCCAAATTTACATGGGAGAATTACATACTCTGGTAAAAAGGAAGAATATACTTTCCTAACACTTCCAAATTCAAAATTAAGATCTTAGGAGAGAATCATGACTCCCCATTTGTAGCTCATGTTGGATTTTTAAAAAAATACTACAATATCCAACAATACTTCTTCTGGAAAGGAATAAAGGATGATATTCATAAATATGTGGTAAAATGTGATACTTAATAGTGTCATAAGTTTGAATCAATTGCACCCCAAAGTCTCCTTCAACCTCTTCACTGATATAGTTTGTATAGGGAATGGAATGAAGAACACATAGAAATATAGTAGATAGAACAATAATATAGTGAAAACCCAACTTCTATTAATGAATAAAATAACATAATATTGTAGAACACAAACTGGCTAGAATGGTGGTAGCTTATATCTAGAGAGAGAGAGAGAGAGAGATGTCGACTATGATCATTAAAAAAAGATAATACAAGAGGATGGAATAATGTCCTTTTAACATAAAGTAATAACCCTAAAGGTCTAAAACCCTAACCCTAGGAGGTGAAGAGCAAAAAGGTTTTATGGGCCCCAAGGTGGTTAGTTGATACATCAACTTCATGGGGGTGAAGCGTTTACATAAAATATTTTTTTGGTGCAAATATTAGCGCATTAGGAAGATCTAACTAAGGGATACAACATTGTGGCATGGATTGGGTGTGTCAAAGTGAAACTCAGGCCCTTGAATTTTCTACAAACGTATTTTAGGGCCTCAAAATGGCACTGAAAGTTTAGGACCCAAAATATCATAACAAAACTAACAAGATAGAGAACCATGTTGAGTCAATGGAAGAGGTGGGTGGAAACTGATATCCACATGGATCGATTTTCCTTATTAGGAAGAAATGGCCCCCATTATGTCAATTTATTGTAGTATATGTGGAAAATTTTTCTAATTCAATCTTGGTGAGCTCTTTTCCTTGTTGAAGAAGTTGTCTTGCTTTAACAACCTGATAGAGTTTTTTTTTTTGTGGGTGCCCTTCATATTGGTGTCCATGATCCAATCCACTATTGATTTATCAAGGAATTTAGGATTGATTTTTGTAGGGTCCAATTTCTCAGCCACCTATGAAGTGTCCAATAGAGGTGGAAAATACGGTCTAAGTAGCTCCACATTAAAAACTGGGTGCAAACCAAGAAAAGGAGGAATACTCAATTCAAAAGAATTTTCACCCACAACCTTTGTTATGGTGTAAGGCCCATATTGAAGTGGTGTAATTCGTGTGTGGTCCCGTGAGGTGTTCATCTAAATATTAGGGGGGATTATAGTCTAACTTAAGATGTATAATTCATAAATTCATATTTTAATGTAAAATGTAACATGATAGACATGTAATTGATGGATTCAAACCTAATAAAAATGTACTTCATCAAAAAGACACCTTATAAAATGGAAATAGGAAGAGAGTGAAGGTCGGAAAAGAGAGGTCCAAAAATTGGCCTCATTGCACGTAATGGTTCTTCTTAATGGAATCCTTCTTCTCCAAATATCTCTCTCTTTCTCATTTTTTAATTTCATGGTATATTTGTATGTTTTCACTCCTACTCTCTCATCATTCAACCCCTCTCGATTTATCCCTCAATATCTAGATCATTGGTATCGAAGTGAGTTACCAATCCATGGGAACTAGGGTTTGAATGATAGTTCAGGTTCAAATATTTGTAGCAATATTCAACCTCCTTTAGGTACTCTTGGAGTCCATTTGGTGGTCCATACATTGTAAGTATCATATTTGGTCCACAAGAATTACCATGTTTTTCTACCCTTGTACCTTCATTCACCATCACAGGATGATCCTTACATGGATTCACTACATCCATTGGTTTGCAACATTTTCACAAATTTTGCAGGGTTTCCATGCTTCCCACAGAGGTTCCATGGCCTCTACAACAACCCAATATTCTCTACAAACCTTTGGAATCATGTGTGCCCCTCTTCACTTGGTTCTCTCATATTTATCATTATTTCATATTCATGCAACCATTCAATAGCTAAAAAAATCTACATGCAACATCTGGAATCTTGGGTGACCTCATTTCATCCTTTTCTTAGCTTACCCAAAATTGTATTCCCACCATAGGAGCACAATAATGGATATAATACAGGGAAAACATCTTATACAAACTTTATAAATTTGCCAATACCTCTACAGATAATTTAAAATGATGTATTGTAGCTCATTTTAAATTATTCTCTATTGTCTCAAATGGGTGTTTTATGGAATTTCATTTTGTTTCCTTGTTTGTGAGATATGATTGATTAAAGTATCAAAGGTTTGTAAAACAATGCGGCCACACATCCCTTGAGTTTTAGTAAGAATTTTCTCACCCCACAAGATACAAAAAAGAAAGTATCTTATATCAATGCAAATATATCTTTGATATCTCAAATGGATCTTCAACAAAGGTTGATTTAATCATCTGTATCAAAATATGTGAATAAAATTGAAACTAGAGGTCCACGACAAGAAAAATATTTTTTTTTTCATTTTGATTTTGATTTTTTGTATCTATTAAATCCTATTGTAATTTTTTCTTACCCATATAAAATACTCCATAAATTGTAATCAGAATTAAACAAAGTTTTCCATCGCCAACCCCATTATGGGTCATCCAGAAACCCACAATTATGAGTTAACCACACAAAAACCTTCTCTTCATTGGAACTCGAAACACTATAATCATGATGGTATGATGAACATGTAAATGTGGATGAACCTGCACAGATAATATCTAGCTAGCAAAGGACATACACATTTTGCAGAAAAATGAGAAAAGACGAAAACAAGAGAGAGAGAATAAAAGAATTGTATTAACTGAATGAAAGAATGATAATTTACACATGATATACTATGTATAACTCAAATAATTCACACTAGAAGAGAAGCCAATGCGCCATAGTGGTGGTCTAGAGTGATTTGGACACACACACTAACACTTACAGGAGTTAACTTCCACCTAGTCTAAGTCAACTAGCCTCTTAGTCCTCAGTTAATTGACTGAAAGCATCAGTAATGTGCCACTCTTGTGATAATCCCAAGTACGATGTGCATTAATAGTGATGATACCAATACTACATGGTGATGGTGTTATAACCCTATAATTTATAGGATCAACTATTGATTGTAATTTTGTCCCTTTAGTGTTTTTGACTTGCAGATAGTGTTTCATTCTAAAAGAAGAAAAGAAAAGAAAAAAGAAAAGGAAAGAAAAGAGAAGAGAAAACAAAAGAAATGAGAAAACAAAAAGAGGGCATGAAAGAAAAAGTATAAAGCCCCATGAATTGATAATGACTTGACCCATGTAGTGTAAACATGTCCAAGTCTTTTGAAATTAAGTATTTAGGATTAGTGAATAAGCTTGGCTATATTGTCTAATCATAGCTAAGTAATTTAGATTAGCTAGTGAATAAATTTGATCAAACGGTCTAATCTTGGTCAAATAACCCCAGGGCAGAGTATTTTCCTAGCCCAACAGTTTAAATTGGGCTAAATGCGCAAAGGAGTAGGTTAGGACATAGGTTAGTTAGTTTCTTTTCAATAAAAAGTGCAATATGATCGATGGAAAATGTAGGATCTTGATGGTGGAATGTTTTGTCTAACCCCATAGTGACACAAGAAAAGGGGGCAGTGCATAAAACCCATAAAAATATCATTAAGCCTAAGTTTGACCTCGTATATTGAAGCACTCCCCAGAGATTAAAGATCGGGCCTAGATCTACGACCGAGTTGTTGGCGCCCAGAGCTACGATTCTTATGAGTTTTCAGACCCTCTTGATCATTCAAAACGGCCTAGATCTACTAATCGAAGCTGTTGGCTTCAGAGCTACGCATTCTTATGAGTTTTCGCATCTCTTGATCATTCAACCTTAATGGGGGGATCCGAAAAGGTGTTTAAAATGTGCACTCAAATCTACGTTGATCCCATCAGCACGTAATCAGACGGTCCATAGGAGATTCTAGACCGACCATCTCTACATTTAACATGGGGGAGGGGTCCACATGATGTTTAAAGAACGTGTTTAATCAATGGCTGATCCGCTCACCTGCATCAACGGTCACAAGTGATCCCAACCCCCTGATCGCCTCAACCTTTAACAGTTGGGGGTCCGGAATGAAGCAAAGTTCAAGTGCCAGGCAGGCCCCATCCGAATGCGGCATCACCTCATTGCATCCTAACTCCCCCTCTCCAAACATTTACCGCCTACCATTTTTACAACTCACCACCACCATCCCGAGGTATCACATCCCACAACCACCCTCTGCAAGTTCCATGTCACGACCATGTCAGCATGTCCCATCCATCTAGCTGTTACAGGTCATATATTTCTCATTCGCCCCTCAATCACCAGTCTACACATCTACTAGAGACATACATCAGACGTCTTTCATCTTGCCCTCTCATGCTCTAAAGAACCTGTTAACCATTAGTTACTGACCACATACCCATTGTTCACCTAATCTGTCCTTTTCCTCCCAACGGACACCCGTTCTCTAAATCCCAACCCCGTTTTGATCTTTCTCATTTCTCTCATGCTCCATGCCTATCATAGACTCATTCTCTTTCACCTCTGCAACATCTTGTCCAACCTTACTTTCACCTACTAAAGTGTGCTCAGTGTGAAGGTACCGAAGGAAATCAATGGCGCCCAAAAGTAAAAATCAAATGTAGAGTAAAATCCTTTTCTCCCACCTCCTATCGATCTCAACTAGATCCCATTAGCAGAAAAAGACTATCTAATCTCAGAAACCAGGTCTGAATTCAACTTTGTTGAGCTACAGTCGTGGTTCAGAGACACCTTCATCAATCAAAGCGATGAAATCAGGCTTTAGCAATCAAATATCCCTCTGCAAATTTTTCCCCAAGTCTATCACTTTCCTGAATTTGCCCTCAAGTAACAAGCACACTACCTCCCTAATCAGAGAGCCATAGTATCTTTGTCTGGAGAAACCATTTTCCTTATTTCACCTGATGCCATCGATTAGATGATGAAAGTACCCAGAGTCGAACCTCGTTCTCCCCTCACAATTCAAATTATGACATAATTGTATCAAAACCTGATGTTTCCCCAAAGAGCACAAATCTTTGAGTTGTTCCTTCGACAAGATGCCCAATTCCCTAAGAATAATCCTCCCTATCACTCGTCCATATTTTCCAAAAAGGGAAATCAAATTATCTCAACACTGTGTTGTTTGCTAAGTTACGTCTCAGATGAATGGGTGGATGAACCTATCTTAGGTTTCCTGTCCATTTTCTCTGCTGAAGAGAAAGTGACCTAGTTTGATTATAGTGGTTTCTTGGACGAGAACCTGCACGAGCAACTGGAAATTTTCCCTACAGAAGGCATGTTCTGGTATTCTTCAATAGTGGCCTACATGTTTATGTTCTATCAAGTAGAAAAATTTTCCTTTCTCATGCAGAAGATGGATAAAGATGGACAACCGCAAGCAGTAACCCTATGGACGTCGCTGCTCAGGAGGAACTTCACTGAGTTCAGTTTCAAACAATTCATCGAGCTATTCTATCATCCAGTGGTAGGCATGCTTAGTGGAAGACCAGAACCAAGGATAAACGAGGAGATCCAAAGAGTTCTGCACCTTTCAGATCTCGCAAAGACTGGAGACTGGTTCCTATACCAGAATCACACAAAGATTAGAGTGTATGGGTGTGAACTAGCTCCATATAAACTGCCCAAGTATGTACCAGTTCATATATTTGCACTAGAATATATTCCTCAAATGAAATTCATTTTGTGTCTCTGAAGAAAAAATAGCAGATGAGGATTAGAGGGAAAATAAGATCGTTTATCTGCAACAATCGAGTTGTTGGGGAAGAGGCAGATAAACTACTAAAGGAAATGAAGTTTAGCACCAGTTTCATTTGGCATTATGATCTGACTAGGATCATTGCAGAGATGAGATCCAAAAACAAGAGTTCACCTTATGCTCACATCCTCAAACCAAAAATTGAAAAGTATGTGAACCAGACAGAGTGGGAGGAAAATACTTTGGTAGACACTAAACAGCAGGAAGCTCCTTCTATATCTTTTTCACAAACTACCTCTCCCTATATACAAAAGGAAAAAAGGCCAAGAAAGGATTCCTCTCCTTCAATCATTGAGGTATAAACAGAAGAGTTTCAGGAATCTAGCAAAAGACCCAAAACCACTCATGCAATTCACAAGTCTAGTGAAAAAGAGTCTCATTCTCCCAAAGTGTTTGAGGAAGAACACTAGGTGGTGTCCATTCCTTCTTCAAAGAAGTAGAAAGATATAGTTGTGACCACCCAAACTCCACAAGGATCTGCACCTGTAAGAATTTTTGAAAAATATGATATGATTAAAAAGAAGAACCAGATGCTGACTAATAGCACCTATGCCCAGTTCTAGAAGGAAACATCCACATCACAACACAGACTCTTATTAGACTTTGACACAGAGAAAGGAAGAATGCATCTGGCATTTCTGCAAGCACAGGTGCCTCACCCCAAAGAGATAATTGACTACAAGAGGTCAACTATTGTTTTTGACACCAAACAAGTCCATCTAGCTGACCAGATGTATTTACACAGACAGACTAAAGAAATGGTCTTCTCCACATTAGCACATGCTTCCTCTACCACAGCTAAGTTGCAGGTATATTTAAGCAATGTTCAGATCCAATTGAATTTGCAAAAGATATCCTCTTTTGCAAAAGAAAACAGAGTAAAATCCTTAGAGGTGTTGGTGCTGAAGATTTGGTACGATCCCTCAAATGTAAAAGTGGCAGAGCAGATGATAAAGAAAAAGAATACTGACATTGCATCTCTATAAAAACAGCTGAAATTTCCATGAACAGAAGATTCACAAGCCAAAGAAATAGCTGAAGTAGATGATGAGAAAGAGGAATGGTTGAAGCTAATCATCCAACATAATGCACAGATAGAGGAAATGGAGGCAGAATTGGAAAGGTTATTGAAAGAGAAGGACAAATCAACCCCAATGGAAGTTATTCCATTGAATGCAATTCCCCTGGCTGAATTCAGTACAACAACTATGCCAATGACCACCACAGTGGAAATTCCATCAGCAACTCCATTGACAGCATTAGAAAAGACTATGGAGCTATCAAAGTCCATGGAGGAGATGAATCTGCAAGAAACAGAGAATAATAGGTTGAAAAGGGAGGTTGAAAATCTCTAGGAACTCAAATCTTCTTTCCAAATAAGATACAATGTTGAGAGACAGGCAGCAGAGAAGCTTAAGCAAGAAATACAACAACTCCAGAAGAAAATAGTGCCAAGAAAAACATTAGCTGAGGCTAAGGAAAATATCTAGACAGACATCTCTAATTCCATAAATGATATTTGGCCCATGGTGCAAATCATGCTTGAACAACATGATCTGGTGTTGAAGAGCAGGCAGACCATTGACAAGATAAGAAAAGAACTTGATGAAATGCCCTCGGCAGCCAACGAGATCATCAAGTTTCTAAACTCAAAAACCAAAGAATATCTTGAAGAAATGAAAGTCAAAGACAGAACAAAGACTATCCTCGAAGTAAAAAGAGTGTTGACTAAAAAAGGATTAATGTTGTAGTTAGAGGAAAAGGCTCAGAACATGGACATTGGAGTTCAGATATTGTTTATCAAGATTGAAGCCTTACAGAAAAAGGGTCTTCCTTATCTATGTGTCCTAAATGATAAATTAATGACTTTGTCCGATTACAAGCAAAAGATCACTACCATGGCCAAAGACAGTTCCAAGTTTTCAAGGATACAAGGCAGCATCATGGGCAAAGCGTTCTTGGAGACTCTGCAGCATGACTTCAGCATACAACACGAAATCAAGTACATCTTCCTCATCAAGATGATTTTTTCTAAATACACCGAGATGGACGAAGTCTACTGCCGGCTATTGAAAGTTACCATCCCAAGCAGACAAAGATGGGTTGAGCTGTGTGAATTGATTGAGTAAAGGTAAAGCCTCGTTTAGCTCAGTGTCCAACACAGTTAAAGTCATTTGAATGACTCACCAATGGTCTTCCCCGAAATCAACATGAGAGATTCAACACATCATCATCAGTTACTACATTTATACATCTTGTTTGCTAGTTAGTTAGACTCAGACTCTATCACGTCTTGATCATTAATGATAGGGTCATTTGTAACTTCTATTATAAATATTTCCAACTTAGAAGTATTGAGGGTTGTTGATCTTTACACCTAAGCAAGCTCTAATCGTTGTAATTTTTATCAAGAGGTTATTCCAGTAATACAAAGAGAAGTTTCACAGGATTCCTGCGTGTTAATTGTTGGTGAAGTTTTCTCTGTCTACATAAAAGTTTTTTCCTTCTCAGTTATCATATTGTCTTTATAAATCTAATCTTTAAAAGAAGTTAAAGTTGCAGAATTTTCCATTGTGTACTATGTTCTTAATCTTTTATAGATTTAAATGTTTTTCTTCTGATGTTATAAGAAAGAAATTCTTAAATTCTTTTTTGTTTTAACTGATATCTCACCTTTTTCAGCAATACACCATTTTATTCCTAAAGAATCCATCATTAGTACTATCTCACCCTGTAAAACGAATCTTATAAAAGTTGTCTTTAACCTCTATATTTTAAAACAGACCCCATAGCCCAATGGAAGTGTAAGTGATATTCATCCATTTCATTTAAAAACAATGCAAACAACTCAGTTATATTCTTTCTAACTAGCCTAAAATCTTGAAAATCCAAACAAATCTAAAACTCACTGAGAGATCCCTCTCTGAAACTGGTAGGGCTAGCTCCCAGTTTCAAAGTGGTTGGTTAAGGTTACCTCTGATAAATTTCTTCTTACCTCACAACAACCTCTTGGAATTAATAGAGTGATAACATAAATGGAGACCATACTGGGGACAAACTGAACAAACTTTCCACCCCTTGTTTTCTTTCCCCTAGAACAAAGATGACTTTATTTTTGGAAGAAACGCAAACCCTAAATTTTATTTAGAAATAATGTTCAGAGGTTATTAAAGTTTGTATATAAATAGTTAAAATCTCTAAAGGAAGAATAAAATCAACAGTTATGTCTCCCAAAAGAATTTCTACCAGATCTCATCTTGACCCAGAACCTGCAATAGTAATAGATAACCCCGAAAGACTACTCGGGAAGAAAAATACTGCAGAAATTTTGAGGAGTAAAAGCCCACTTCCAAGGTATTTTTTCATCCCAGAAAAGTTAGTTGTTCTTCTAGACCTTGAGCCTGAAATACCCTTTCGAACAAGTCTTTTCAGGACAAAATCCGAAAGTTTTTTCAGTAACACGGTCTTAGACCAAACTGCTTTTCATCCCAGGACCCCTGAGATACTTTCTCCTAGAGCTAAAGTTGATCAATGTTTTCACCCCAAGACTGATAAGCTCGAAGACCTAGTCGCAAATCTTGGTCAAGCCTTAGACAAACTCCATCTTCAATAGTCCATCGAACTTCCTTTTTTAACTATTGTTGTAGTTTCTACTAAACTTACACCAGGTCACTCCATACCTCCAAGCCCTTCGTCATCTATATATTTAGGAATTTCCTCTCCTGTCACACAGGTTGTTTTTCAGCCTCCTCCACCAATCATGGCAGAAATATATGCTCCATTGGTATTGGTTTATCCTTTACATAACATGCCCCAATATTAACAAACCAGCCTCCCACAGTTTGATAGTACCAGTCCCTTGAATGCACAACAACATGTTGACAAAATGAACGATTACTTTGACCTACAGGAAGTAGACGAAGTTGATGTGCAGATGAGATTATTTGCACAAAGCCTGACTGGAGAAGTGAAAAAGTGGTTCAAAACTTTACGTGCTGCTACCATTACTGATATTGTTGGATTTCATCGGACTTTCCTTGACCGGTGGGAGGTAAAGGAAAATCCTCTCCAGATTCTGTCAGAGTATGAGAACATAAGAAGGAACCAAGGAGAGACAGCACATGATTACTGCACTCATTTCAACAATCTATACAATGTTATCCTGACTGAAATAAAACCACCACAAGGTTTGGCATTAATAAAGTTCCATGATGGTTTTGATGTTGACATGTCATATCAATTAAGGGAAAGAAACACAACAACTTTGGAAGACATGCAAAGAAGTGTCGTCAGTGTAGAAGCAAATATTTTGGCCAGAAGGGCCAGGCAAAGAACAAAAAAGAGGGTCACCATCAAAGAAGAACCTTCTACTTCCTCATGAGATGCCAGATTAGATTCTCTCACAAGAGATATGGATAAAATGATGGAGAGACTTACCATAACTGACAGGAACCCACCTAGGGAGAACCAAGCTTCCCCTCAAATCAGAAACCTGAACTTTAGAAGAAATCTACCTCAGATTAGACAGAGAGATCCTAGAGATCAACGGGAACAAAGGGGACCTGATCAGAAGATTAGACCACCTCTTCAGGAAAACTATGTTGATGATGGGGAGGAATTAATTGAGGAGTTTGATGATACTCATATAAATCTAATGGGTGATCATGATCACGATCATGAATCTATTTTCCTCACCTAGGAAGAACATGAAATCTTTCTCCTTTCACAAACAAAGGTAAATGAGGAAGCTCAGAAAATAGAACAACAAGCCTTTGAGAATGCTATAATGGAGGTTCATGGGAAGTATAACTTGAGGAGTAAGAATACTAATGATAATTCTCCGAAGAAGGCTGTTGAAACCAAGAAAACCTCAGAAAACCTTCCCAAGAAATCCCTTGGGTGGAATGACATTGAATTTCTTGCGCAGAAAACTACAGAAATTCTTAAGAGAACAAGTCGAAAAGAAATTTCATCAACCATTCAAACAGGTGCACCTGTCCACAAAGTTTCTATCGATAAATCAGAAGTACAGAGTTTAAACAAAACCACTGCTCCTTTCAGCCTTGAAGGGGAACTAGCAAAATTGAAGATTCTGATTCCCCTCTCTGAGTTGATGAACAAGAATGCCTACAGGTCTCAGGTGATAAAATATTTAAGCATCGAACCTGATATAGGCACCAAATCCTTGAATGTTGGATCTGTACACCACTCTAACATAGTAAACTTTGTCGATGATTGACCTGAGCTCCTATTTGGTCCTGAAGTTGATAGTCAAACTAATAATGGCAACGTGGCCCCTTTTTACATCAGCCTAAATATCCACGATCTGATATTATACAATGTTATGTTGGATTCGGGTGCCTCTCACAACCTAATGCCCAAATCTGTGATGGAAAAGTTGGGACTCGAGGTCACCAGACCCTACAAAGATTTTCATTCTTTCTACTCTGGCAAGGTCAAGTGCATAGGCCTGATTAAAGAGTTATGCATCACCTTGGCTCAAATCCCAGCAAAAAGTTTGGTGATGGACATCGTCATGGCATATATTCCCCCCAACTATAGTATGTTTCTGTCAAGGTCTTGGGGATCTAAATTGAGAGGAACCCTGCAGCTAGATATGTCCTATGCCACCATTTTGGTTTTCGTTCAACAGAGAAGACTTTACAGGGAAACACTGATGAAGTATATGGTCAATAGTCAGGAAAAGACACACAATTACCCACTATATTCTGCACACTCTAACCTAGATTTTTTTATTCTATATAACAACGGTGATCTTGAAGAAAAAATCGCACAACTGGAGGATGATGCACCTGATCCAAAGGATGATAAAGTAGTTGTCGAAGTAATAAACCCCATGATTGAAGAAAATGAGGAATTGCTAGCAGACTTCTAGAGCATAGACTTCGATGGTGTTTTGAGTAAAGAAGGAGCTGGAGTTGGAGTGTGGATGCATAACCATAGATCAAAGTACTTCGAGAATCATTCCTATAAACTAAACTTCTAATGTACTAACAATGTAGCTGAGTACGAGGATTTAATGCTCGGCCTAAAATTATTGAAGAAAGTTGGTGCTAAGTAGATAATGGTAAGGGGTGATTCTGAATTGATTATCAAGAAAATCAAAGGTGAGTATGCAGCAAAACATCCCAGACTTAGAGCCTATAGGAATGTTTTTTTAGATGCTCTTCAATGCTTTACTGAAATTGACTTGCAGGTGATGCCTAGGGGACAAAATATACTTGCAGACAGACTGGCTATGTCTGCAGCTACCTGTAAAATCCCTTTTCATCCCACTCACAAGTACACAGTGGAGGTGAAGTGTAGACCCACAGTTCCTGACAATATCAGATATTGGCAGGTATTTGGAAATGACGATCAAATTGAAGATTTTTTGCAATGTAAAAATGATTTCGAATGTACAAACATAGATTTAGAAAGTGGTGACGAATTTGTAAATAAATCTGTTTTTGAGAATGGCAGTGTAAATACAATAGATGTTGAAGAATTCAATGAAAATGATGTTGATTCTGATATCCTGCAGTTGAAAAATAATGTGTTACATAGAGGTTTAGTTTCGTTGGAAGACTTGTTTGATTTTAACGATGTGGCCAAAAAACTGAAAAATTGAAGCTAGCGGTAAAGAGGTTGAAGATTGCAACATAGGAATAAAAGAAAACCCCAAAATGATAAAACTGTCTAAATCCTTGCCACTAGAGAAAAAAAGCAAATACATTGAACTTTTTAAGGTATATATAGATGTTTTTTCCTGGGGCTATGAGGACTTAAAATCCTATGACACAAGTATTATACAACACCTAATTCCCATAAAAGAAGAACAAAAACCTTTCAGAAAGAAACTTAGGAGAATTAATCCCAGGTTGCTTCCCCTGATAGAGAAAGAAATCAAAAATATGTATGATGCCAAGATTATATTCCCTTGAGATTTTCCAAATGGGTTTCTAATCTAGTTCTGACAAGGAAGAAAAATGGTGAGATTAGACTCTATATAGATTTCAGAAATCTAAACAAAGTCTCCCTCAAAGAAAATTACCCTTTACCTAAAATGGACCATATTTTACAAAAGGTGGTCAGATCCAGTAGGATCTTCTTACTAGATGGTTTCTCAAGTTACAACCAAGTTCTAGTTCATCCAGAAGATCAAGAGAAGACATCGTTTACCACACCCTGGGGAACCTTCATGTATGTGAAGATGCCTTTTGGTCTAATGAATGCTAGGGCTACTTTCCAAAGAGCAATGGATATTGCCTTTGTGGATGAGACTGGCAAATTTATAGTCATTTATCTGGATGATGTAATTGTTTACTCCAAATTCGACGAAGAACATTTGCTCCACCTCAGACGTGTGTTTGAAAAGTGAAGTAAATTTGGGATTTCATTGAATCCTAAGAAAATCCTTTTCGGGTTAGAGGAAGGTAAACTGTTGGGACACATAATCTCAAAAGACAAAATTAAAATATATCCTAGCAGGATAGAATCTATCTAGAAGGTGGAACACCCTAGGAACATCAAAGAACTGTAATATTTCATTGGAAAAATAAATTTCCTTAGAAGATTCATACCAAACTTGGCCAAAATTCTCAGGAATATCACCAATATGTTCAAAAAGGACACAAAAATCAAATGGAACGCCGAGTCCAAATAGTCATTTGAGCAAGTGAAACATGCTCTCACCCAAGCCCTAGTTCTGATTAGCCCAGACTATACCAAAGACTTTTATCTTTTATCCTTCGCATCTGAGCACACTATAGCAACGGTATTGTTGCAGAAAAACACTGAAGGGTATGAGCAACCCATATATTTTTTCAACAAAGCTTTAAGAGACGCAGCGTTGAATTATAACATTATCGAGAACCAAGCCTTCGCTCTGGTAAAGGCTATAAAATATTTTAGGGTCTATATTCTCCACTCTCACACAATTTCATATGTCCCAAACACAGTGGTTAGAGATATCATGACCCTGGATAATCCGGATGGAAGAAGAGGAAAATGGATTGTGGTTATTCTGGAATACGACATTGAAATAAAACCTACTAAACTAATCAAAGGACAGGGTTTGGCCAACTAATGGCTGAGTCTAATTTTCATGCTTTAGATATTAACTTTTTGGCTGCAGTAGATAGACCGAAAGAGAAGGCGACTCCAAACATAAAAGAGACATTCTTAAATTCCCCTTGGTACGCAGACCTCATTTTTGTACTCCATAATTTGCAGGCTTCTCCGGGTTTAACTAAGACCAAAGATAGATTTATTAAATTGAAAGCATTAAAATTTTGTATTTTGGAAGGCAATCTCTATTGGAAATATCCTCCTGGTATCTTGATTAATTGTTTGTTAAAATATGAAGCTGACAAAGTTCTTCAAGATTTTCATGAAGGAGACTATGGTGGGCACCTGAGATGGAAGACCACAGCTAACAAGATTCTGAGAGCTGGCTTTTACTGGCCTACTCGATTTTCTGACATTCACCAGAAGGTTACTTCTTGCCACAAGTGTCAGGTTTTTTAAGGTAAAAGGAAGCTTTTTCCACTCCCAATGAAACCCATCTCTTTTGAATCTCCTTTCCAACAATTGGGGCTAGACTTCATTGGTGAAATACATCCTCCCTCTTTGGGCCAACATAAATGGATCCTCATGGCCAAAGACTATTTCACCAAGTGGATCGAGGTTGTACCATGCAGGCAAGCTACCGACTCTGTCATCATCAAGTTTTTAGAAACTAACATGTTGTCTCGGTTTGGATGCCCCAGAAAAATTATAGCTGACAATGCAGCGACTTTCAGATTCAAAAGGCTCATAGATTTTTGTAATAAATATCATGTTACTTTGGGACACTCGATGGATTATTATCCACAGGAAAATGGGCTAGCTAAGTCTTCTAACAAAAGTTTGGTGAACATTCTCAGAAAGACACTACAGGAAAACAATAAATCATGGCATAATAAGTTGGTTTTCGCACTTTGGGCTGACAAAATAAGCACCTAAAGATCGATTGGTATGTCTCCATACCAGTTGGTGTATGGCACCGAGGCATTTTTTCCCCTTTCATTAGGAGTTCCAGTCATGAAACTATTGCAGGAAGCACAAGAAGAACCAAACGATGTCCAGCGAATAATAAATCAAATGATCCACCTAATGCAATCCAGAGAAGAAATTTACAACAAAACTCAAGTGATCCAGGAAAATATTAAAAAGATTTATGACAAAAGAACCAAAGAGGATAACTTTGAATTGGGTGATCTGGTTTTGAGATGGGACTCCAAAAATGAAGATAAAGGTAAACATGGAAAGTTTGATAGCTTGTGGAAGGTTCTTTACACCATTAAGGCCTTCAGAGGAAATAATGCTTTTCTACTTGTTAATAGTGATGGATTAGACCTACCAGGGGGACCTATAAATGGAAGGATGTTGAAGCATTACTTGCTTCCTCAATAGAGAGATCACCATTCCATTCCATTGTACATATCATTTCTTTTACAAGTATTTTAGGTGTAGGTGTTTTTGTTTAGGTGTTTGAATCCCGCGGAGAAGGCCCTAAGACACTGAAAATGTCATCAAAATTTCCAAAATAAAGCAATTCAGATAACATAAGAAGCTCTAGAAGAAATTTTTCAAGACAACAAGAAACAGGATTCTTGGCATCTCGCAAGGAGGATACCATCCCCAGGTGGAGCCATTGTTATAACCCTATAATTTATAGGATCAACTATTGATTGTAATTTTGTCCTTTTAGTGTTTTTGACTTGCAGATAGTGCTGCATTCTAAAAAAAGAAAAGAAAAGAGAAAAGAAAAGAAAAGAAATGAGAAAACAAAAAGAGGGCATGAAAGAAAAAGGATAAAGCCCCGTGAATTGACAATGACTTGACCCATACAGTGTAAACAAGGCCAAGTCTTTTGAATTTAAGTATTTAGGATTAATGAATAAGCTTGGCTATAGTGTCTAATCATAGCCAAGTAATTTAGATTAGCTAGTGAATAAATTTTATCAAACAGTCTAATCTTGGTCAAATAACCCAGGGTAGAGTATTTTCTTAGCCCAACAATTTAAACTGGGCTAAAGGCGCAAAGGAGTATGTTAGAACATAGGTTAGTTAGTTTCTTTTCAATAAAAAGTGTAAGATGATCAATGGAAAATGCAGGATCTTGATGGTGGAATGTTTTGTCTAACCCCATAGTGACAAAAGCAAAGGGGGAAGTGGTAAAAACCAATAAAGAGTTCATTAAGCCTAAGTTTGAACTCTTATATTGAAGCACGCCCTAGAGATTAAAGATCAGTCCTAGTTCTATGACCGATCTATTGGCACCCAGATCTATGGTTCTTATGAGTTTTTGGACCCTCCCGGTTCTATGACCGATCTATTGGCACCTTATTCATGGTTCTTATGAGTTTTGACCCTCCCGACATTGTTTGAACTTTAATTGGTAAGTCTGAAATGACCTTTAAAATGTGCACTCAGATCTACAATCATCCCATCAGCACATAATCAGACAGTCCACAGGAGATTCCGACTTCAATTGCTCCGGACCCCCCGACCGTTCTACCTTTAATGGTGGGGGGGGTCTGACATGATGTTTAAAGAATGCACCCAAATCAATGGCTGATCTAGCTTCACCCAGATCAATGGTCAGAAAGGGATCCCAGACCCCCCTGACCATTTAACCTTTAACGGTGGGCAGGGGGGGTGGTTCTGGAATGAATAAAATTCCAGGTGGGCCCCATCCCAATGCGACATCACCTCATTGCATCCTAACTCCCCCTCTCCAAACATTTACCGCCTACCATTTTTAAAACTCACCACCACCATCCCAAGGTATCACATCCCACAACCACCCTCTGCAAGTTCCATGCCATGACCCCGTCAGCACGTCCCATCCATCTAGCCTTTATAGGTCATATATTTCCCATTCACCCCTCAATCACTAGTCTACATGTCGACCAGAGACACACATCAAACATTTTTCATCCTACCCTCTCACACTCTAAAGAACCCATTAACCATTAGTTACTGACCACATACCCGTTGTTCACCTGATCTGTCCTTTTTCTCCCAACGAACACTCATTCTCTAAATCCCAACTTCGTTTCGGTCTTTCTCATTGCTCTCACGCACCATGCCTATCAGAGACTCATTCTCTTTCTCCTCTGTAACATCTTGTCCAGCCTTATCTTTTGCCTACTAACATGTGCTCAGTGTGCAGGTACCGAAGCAAATCAATGGCACCCAAAAGTAAAAAATCAAATGTAGAGGAAAATTCTTTTCTCCCACCTCCTTTCGATCTTGATCGGATCCCATTAGCAGAAAAAGACTATCTAATCTCAGAAACCAGGTCTGAATTCGACTTTGTTGAGATACAGTCATGGTTCAGAGACACCTTCATTGATCAGAGCGATGAAATCAGGCTTTGGCAGTCAAATCTCCCTCTGTATCTTTTTCCCCAAGTCTATCACTTTCCTAAATTTTCCCTCAAGTGCTAAGCACACTACCTCCCTGATCAGAGAGACATAGTATCTTCGTCTGGAGAAACCCTTTTCCTTATTTCACTCGACGCCATCGATCAGATGATGCAAGTACCTAGAGTCGAACCCTGTTCTCCCCTCACAATTCAAATTTTGACAGAATTGTACATTTCCCCAAAGAGCACAAATCTTTGAGTTGTTCCTTCCACAAGATGCCCAATTCCCTAAGAAGAATCCTCCCTATCACTCATCCATATTTTCCTAAAAGGGAAATCAAACTAGCTCACCACTGTGTTGTTTTCTCGGTTACTTCTTAGATGAATGGGTGGATGAACCTATCTTAGGTTTCCTATCCATTTTCGCTGTTGAAGAGAAAGTGACCACCCTGTTTGATTATAATGGTTTCTTGGCCGAGAACCTGCATGTGAAACTGGCAATTTTCCCTACATAAGGCATGTTCTGGTATTCTTCAATATTGGCCTACATGTTTATGTTCTATCAAGCAGACAAATTTTCCTTTCTCATGCAGAAGATGGATAAAGACGAACAACCGCAAGAAGTAACCCTATGGACATCACTGCTGAGGAGGAACTCCACTCAATTTAGTTTCAAACAATTCATCGAGCTATTCTATCATCTAGTGGTAGGCATGGTAAGTGGAAGAACAAAACCAAGGATAAATGAGGAGATCCAAAGAGTTCTGCACCTTTCGGATCTTGCAAAGACTAGAGACCGGTTCCTATACTAGAATCACACGTAGATCAGAGTGTATGGGTGTGAACTAGCTCCATATAAAATGCCCAAGTATGTACCGGTTCAGATATTTATACTAGAATATATTCGTCAGATGATAAATTTAGATGAAATTCATTTTGTGTCTCTGAAGAAAAAACAACAAATGAGGATTAAAGGGAAAATAGGATCGTTTATTTGCAACAATTGAGATGTTGGGGAAGAGGCAAATAATCTACTAAAGGAAATGAAGTTCAACACCAGTTTCATTTGGCATTATGATATGACTGGGATCATTGCAGAGATGAGATCCAAAAACAAGAGTTCACCTTATCCTCACATCCTCAAACCAGAAATTGAAAAGTATGCGAACCAGACATAGTGGGAGGCAAATACTCTGGTAGACACTGAACAGTAGGAAGCTCCTTTGGTCTCTTTTTCACAGACTACCACTCCCCAGATACAAAAGTAAAAAAGGCCAAGAAAGTATTCCTCTCCTTCAATCACTGAGGTATCAACAGAAGAGTTTCAGGCATCTAGCAAAAGACCCAAAACCACTCATGCAATTCACAAGTCTGGTGAAGAAGAGTCTCATTCTGCCAAAGTGTTTGAGGAAGAACACCAGGTGGTGTCCATTCCTTCTTCAAAGAAGCAGACATATATAGTTGTGACCACCCAAACTCCACAAGGATTTTCACCTGTAAGAATTTTTGAAAAATATGATATGATTAAAGAGAAGAACCAGATGCTGACTAATAGCACCTACACCCAGTTCAGGAAGCAAACCTCCATAGCACAACATAGACTATTTTCAACCTTCAACATAGAGAAAGGAAGAATGCATCTAGAATTTATGCAAGCATAGGTGCCTCACCCCAAAGAGATCACTGACTACAAGAGGTCGACTATTGTTTTTGACACCAAACAAGTCCATCCAGTTGACCAGATGGATTCACAAAGACACATTGGAGAAATGGTCTTCTCCACATTAGCACATGCTTCCTCTACCGCAACTAAGTTACAAGTATCTTTAAGCAATGTTCAGGCCTAATTGAAGTTTGAAAAGATATCCTCTTTTACAAAATACAATAGAGTAAAATCCTTAGAGGAGTTAGTGCTCAAGATTGGGTACGATGCCTCAAATGTAAAAGCAGCAGAGGATATGATAAAGAAAAAGAATGGATACATTGCATCTCTAAGAAAATAGTTGAAATTGCCACCAACAGAAGATTCAAAATCCAAAGAAATAGTTGAAGCATAAGATGAGAAAGAGGAATGTTTGAAGTTGATCATGCAGCAGATTGCATAGATAAAGGAAATGGAGGTAGAATTGGAAATGTTATTGAAAGAGAAAGAGAAATCAACCCCAATGGAAGTTATTCCATTGAATGCAATTCCCCTGGCTTAAGTCAATACAACAGTTATGCCAATGACCACCACAGTGGAAATTTCATCGGCAACTCCATTGATAGCATTGGAAAAGACTATGGAGCTATCAAAGTCCATGGAGGAGATGAATCTGCAAGAAACAGAGATTAATAGGTTGAAAATCTCTAGGAACTCAAATCTTCTTTCCAAATAAGATATAATGATGAGAGACATGCAACAGAGAAGCTTAAGAAGGAAATACAATAGCTCCAGAAACAAACAGTGGTAGGAAAGACATTAGCTGAGGCTAAAAAACATATCTGGACAGACATCTTTAATTCAATAAACAATATTTGGCCCATGGTGCAAATCATGTTTGAACAACATGATCTGGTGTTGAAGAGCAGGCAGGGCATCGACAAGATTAGAAAATAACTTGATGAAATGCCCTTGGTAGCCAACGAGATCATCAAGTTTCTAAACTCAAAAACCAAAGAAGAGCTCGAAGAACTGAAAGTCGAAGACAGAATAGAGACTATCCTCAAATTCAAAAGAGTGTTGACTAAAAAAGGATTAATGTTGCAGTTGGAGGAAAAGGCTCAGAACATGGACATTAGAGTTCAAAGATTTTTTAGCAAGATTGAAGCGTTACAGAAAAAGGGTATTCCTGATCTACGTGTCCTAAATGATAAATTAATGACTTTGTCTAATTACAAGAAAAAGATCACTACCATGGCCAAAGACAGTTCCAAGTTTTCAGGGATACAAGGCAGCATCACGGACAAAGCGTTCTTGGAGACTCTGTAGCATGACCTCAGCATACAACAATAAATCAAGTACATCTTCCTCATCAAGCTGACTTTTACTAAATACATCGAGATGGACGAAGTCTACCACCGGCTACTGAAAGTTTCCATCCCAAGCACACAAAGATGGGATGAGTTGTGCGAATTGATTGAGTAAAGGTAAAGCATTGTCCATCTCAGTGTCTAGCACAGTTAAATTCATCTGAATGACTCACCAATGGTCTTCCCCAAAATTAGCATGAGAGATTCAACACATCATCATCAATTACTACATTTTTGCATCTTGTTAGCTAGTTAGTTAGACTCAGACTCTATCACGTCCTGATTATTAATGACAGGGTCATTTTTAACTTTTTATTATAAATATTTCCAACTTATAAGTATTGAGGGTTGTTGATCTTTACGCCCAAGCAAGCTCTAATCGTTGTAATTTTTATCAAGAGGTTATTCCAGTGATACAAAGAGAAGTTTCACATTCCTGCGTATTAATTGTTGGTGAAGTTTCCTCTGTCTGCGTAAAAGTTTTTTCCTTCTCAGTTATCATATTGTCTTTCTAAATATAATCTTTAAAAGAAGTTAAAGTTGCAAAATTTTCCATTGTGTACTCTGTTCTTAATCTTTTATAGATTTAAATGTTTTTCTTCTGATGTTATAACAAAGAAATTCTTAAATGATTTTTTGTTTTAATTGATATCTCACATTTTTCAGCAATACACCATTTTATTCCTAAAGAATCCAACATTAGTACTATCTCGGCCTGTAAAACGAATCTTATAAAAGTTGTCTTTAACCTCTATATTTTAAAACAGACCCCATAGCCCAATGGAAGCGTAAGTGATATTCAACCATTTCATTTAAAAACAATGCAAACAACTCAGCTATATTCTTTCTAACTAGCCTAAAATATTGAAAATCCAAACAAATCTAAAACTCACAGAGAAATCCCTCTCTAAAACTAGTAGGGCTAGCTCCCAGTTTCGAAGCGGTTGGTTAAGGTTACCTCTGATAAATTTCTTCTTACCTCACAACAACCTCTGGGAATTTACAGAGTGATAACAGATGGAACCAATGTGGCATCAATACTCCACTCAATTGATCCAACTGAAGTGTGAACTGAAGAGAATATTCCCCTAGAATGTAGGAAAAGGAATATTCTCCCTAAAATGTAGGAGACTGGATAATGACTAATAAACTGTAAATTTTAAGACCCCACCCAGTTTCAATTCTCACTGAGACAACTCATTGTTAAATGCCCAAAACCCAATTTTATGAAAACAATAATTTACCCATCATATAAACAAATCTCAGAACTGAAACATGAGGATTCTGAATAGCATTTAATGATGAAATAAATCTCCAACAACAACACAATAACTTATAAATAAATTCACATATATTTTTGGTCAAACTTGACCCTGGAAAAACCCACAAGGGGAAAACCAGTGAGAGTGAATTTTTATTATTTTAGAGCTCAGAGAAATTTTCTTTTATAGCATAAATATTATCATCAAAACTTTAAAAACTTATCTCAAATCTGTCCCAATATTTTTCCTTGAAAATAGTTCCAATCTCCTTGAAAAATGTGCCTAGAAAAATATGAACAGTAAGGCCCTCATTTTTTCTGCCTTTAGTTGTACGGATAGTATGAAAATCACTTCAGAAAATTGTGCCCAACAATCACATCAATTTCTATGAAAGGAAATATATTATGGAAGCCTTGCAATGTGTGACAAACTCCTCAGAAACTTATCTTCTATTCTCCGTCGATTTTTGTGCATACAAACAGTAGTATTGCCTCTAGAAATCCGTATTGTACGGGCTCTGAAATATGTTGTACTATTGCCTCGATTTGCATGCTAGCTTGATTCCTTGGAAATCGTTCCTCTAGATCTGCAATATGACTTCCCTTTCTCAACCGTATCCAAATGCTCATCAAGAATGAATATGGAGGGTGCCTCCCTTACCCTAGTCATCTCAATGAGGGAATGCAAGGGGTTTCATAATCCAATGATTGAGAATGGATTAGATGAGTGGTTGAGATTGAGTGTCCATTCACTCACCCCCTTCACTTAAGTCATAAAGTCACCTTTTAATTTATATCTTATAAATTAAATGACAAGGGTCCACATTAGGCACTTTCCCACCCCCTAGGAACCTAGGTGATAAGAAACACTTTCCTACGTACTTTTTAATTAATTTTAACACTCCCTCTTACCGAGGAAGGTGTTACTCACCACTCCAAGATTATATCTAAAGAATACAAACTTTCCTTTACCCAAATATTTAGTGAGTATGTCCTCAATCTACTCATTTGTAGATATATAGTGTAGCTCAACTGCTCCTCTCTAAACATAATCCCAGATGAATTGATATCGAATCTCTATGTGTTTAGAACTGTCATGAAAAACTGGATTCTCGGAGAGTTTGATACAACTCTGATTGTCACAGTAAACCATAGTTGGTCTCAACTACACACCAAATAATCCCACCAACAACTTGTGAAGCCAAATGGCCTCACAACTGACTTGACTGGAATCCATATACTCAACCTATGCAGAACTCAAAGCGACTGATTTTTTCTTCCGACTGAACCAAGACACCACTGTTGAGCCCAATCTGAAACAACATCTAGAATTACTCTTCTTGTCACTGACACATCCTACCCAATCTGAATCAGTATAGCCCACCAATCGAACTCCATCCCCTCTCAGATAGTCCAGGCCATAATCCATTGTACCACAAAGATGCCTAAGCACATGTTTTTCTTCCACCCAATGCACTCTCCTAGGCTCCACCATAAATTGAATAAGAGTGTTGACAACAAAACAAATATCTGGCCTAGTGTTGACCAAATACATAAATGAACCAATCAACTAATGATATAAAGTGGGATCAACCAACTATGACTCAAAAGCATGGAGCTTCTTCCATTTAGTAATGATGGGTGTGGTCATGGTCCTACAATCCTCCATTTGGAATCTCCTCATAATGTCACAAGAATACTTCCCATGTCCCATAAAGATGTGTCCAGGCTCTTGCCAAACCTCCAACCCCAAAAAATAATGCATTAGTCCAATATCTGTCATCTTGAACTCCGAATCAAGGCTCTCCTTATATCTAGTAATGACTCTCTCATCCACTTTCATGAAACGATCATCAACATATAGCAAGAGTATGAGAGGATCCTCTCCTACCACAACAAAGTACAAGTTGGGATCCTCCTCACTCTTCTTGAAGCCCAACTACTGCAAGTAGGCATCAAT
Source organism: Picea sitchensis (assembly GCA_010110895.2). Taxonomy (NCBI): domain Eukaryota; kingdom Viridiplantae; phylum Streptophyta; class Pinopsida; order Pinales; family Pinaceae; genus Picea; species Picea sitchensis. Next base: position 108,502 of record SNQJ01S0017348.1, on the reverse strand, counting down.
CCTCGAATACCAAGCTCTCAGATCTTGTTTCATCCCATACAATGCCTTATTCAATCTACACACATGAGACTTTCTACCATGCACCTCAAATCCCAATGGCTTCTCAATGTACTCCTCCTCTTGTATGAGACCATTCAAAAATGTGGTCTTCACATCCATCTGATGGATCTTCCAACCCATCTATGTTGCAATAGATATCACTTCCATGATCGAGGTGTATCTAGCAACTGGAGCGAAGGTCTCATCATAGTCAACTCTCTCAACCTATCAGAACCCTCGAGCCATAAAACAACATTTGTACTTCTCAATGCTTCCATATGCATCATACTTGAGTTTGTAGAGCCACCTAGAAGACACCACAGACTTCCCCTCATGTCTAGGAAAAATCTCCAGAACATCATTCTTCATAATGGAACTATACTCTTCCATCATGGCATCTCTCCAAACCTCTCTGACAGCAGCCTCCTCAAAAGCGTAAGGATCATACTCCTTGATGTTTCTCACCATTGCAATATAGTTGCAAACTCTCTCAGGAGGTTTACTCTCCCTCACATCCTTCCTGGGATTCCCCATAGATCCATGTTCCTCCCTCAAAGTGTCATGAATCCACTTGGGATTCTTCCTCTCTGAAGTAGTGTCCTATGGAGGGGATTCCCCCTTATCAACCCCATAAAATAAATACCGTGAACCTAAAGTATAATCTGGAGCACTCGATCCTAAAACCAAAGGACCAATAACCTGTGAGCCTGACATTTGTGGCCCTGTAACCTATGGACCACTCGTCACCGAAGATGGTGGCCCTGAACTCTATGTTAGTGAAGTATATTGTGGACTCACCTGAATTTGAGGCGATTATTTCTCACCCCTCTTAGTCCCTCATGACTTCCTAAAGACTCTATCCTCCTCAAATCTCACATCATTTTCTCAAAAATGTCTTCCTCAAGGAAGGGATGTATATGTGGAAATCCTTTGAAGTCTCTCTATACCCAAAAAAAATCCCCTTTTCTACCACGGGATCTAGCTTTGTCCTCTTCTCAAAAGGGACAATTGAATATGTAAGGCACCCAAAAATCCTAAAGTTCCCAACCTCAGGCTTCATCCGAGAGAAAACCTCCTCAAGATTCTTATCCCACAATGCTCTTTGTGGACTCCTGTTTTGCAGATAAACTGCAGTGTAACATGCCTCAACCCAAAGAAAGAGTGGCAACCCTTGATCATGCAACATGGCTCTCTCAACCCCAACTATGGCCCTATTATTCATCTCAGCAACCCCATTCCATTGTGGGTTGTAAGGAACAATCAACTCCCTCTTGACTCCCTCTCCTGTACAGAATTCATTAAACTCCTTGGAGATATACTCACCCCCATTATCTATCCTCAATACTGTGATTTTCCTCCCATTATGGTTTTCCACAAGAGATTTGAACTCTTGTAACTGATTGAATACTTGTCCTTTAGTCTTCATGAAGAAAATCCAATACTTTAGAGAGAAGTCATCAATGAATATGACATAGTACAAACACCCACTCAAATATGCAGAAGACATAGGACCACATGCATTAGAATGAATCAGATCAAGTATACCTGCTGCTCTGTTGTCACTGCTTGGAAAAGTAGTCTCGGTGTAATTTCCCAAAACACACCCTTCCATAACTCCTATTTCTCTGTATTGAACTCTGACACTCCAATCACAATCTCCCTTAGTATCCTCAGAGCCCCATGATGCAAATGGTCCATCCTACGATGCCATAGCTCACAAAGATCAATGTTGCTGGTAGTATGATACAATTCACTAGTTGTTTGAAACTTGCGCTTGTACAACTTCTCATCTCGAGTCCCAATCACTTTGGTCGAAGTGATACTGGACCCCTTGGGAAATAAGAGTACCTTTCCATCATAGAACAACACCTCATATCCTTTCTCCTGAATAGTAGAAACTAAAATCAAGTTCTTCTTCAAACCAAGAACATATAGGACATCTCTCAATAACATGGGAAGTTGAGACTCCCTCTGAAATGATATTTTCCCACTACCAACTACCTTGACCACCTGGTCATCTCCAAGCACTACCTAAAGATCACCAATCTGTATAAGATCCATCTAATTCTCATGAACAACTGTCATATGGCGGGAGGAACCATTATCAATATAACAAACACTGGAATGTGGGGCTCTATTGGAAAGACACACCACTAAAGAAAACTCCTTATCGAACTTGTTGGAAAACTCCTCCACCTCTATTGAAGTTGTTGTTTGCTTCTTCTTCTTATTAGGAAATTGTCTCGCATAGTGCCCAAACTTGTGACATGCAAAGCTCTTGAATTTCTAGATGCCCTTCTTTCCATCACTCTTCGGTTTATTTCCTCCCTTAAGACCCCTTTTGAACTTTTTCTTGTTGTTAGCAACAAGAGCCACATTCTCCTCATCATTACTAGTAGATGAACTGCCATGCACATACCCTCTATGGGTTTCTTCCTGGACAAAGTCATACCAAATAAGTTCCCACTTGGGAAGGTTCTCTCTTGCCACAATTCACTCAACAAAAGAATCCCATTGTTTGGTTACCCCATTCAATGTTGTCCTCACAATTTCACTATCAACAATGGCCTCCCCAATAGCTCCAAGTTCATCTCTCACCTGTGTCATCCTCGTAAGATATGTGACCACATTTTCAGCCTTGGTCATTCTAATGATTTTCAGTGTCTCTCTCAAAACCATCTTTCGGTTCTCATTTGTACTTTGATACAACTTCATCAAGGACTCCCACATCTCATATGAATTTTTCTCCCCTGTGACATGAGGAATCAAATGGTCCTTGATATCATAAAGGATGGTTATTTTAGCCTTGATACTCTTGTTGTTATAGGTTGCTAGAAGAGTAGCATCTATAGGTATTGTTACTGGTTTTTTTGTGGAGTTCTCAACAATGTCCCATAATTCACTCTCCTGCAGAATCAAAATCATTATCTCCTTCCAGGCACCAAAATTTACTTCCCCATCAAGTCTGTCCTCAACTCTTAAACCAATAGCCATTGACCCTTCTCAGCTAGAAATAAAAATTCCAAAAATATGTCTGGTGAAGTAGCTTATGTCCCACTCTCTATATTGTTGATTTAAATTTTCTCTTCTCTTCAACTCAACTCTGATACCATGTAAATTTTCAGACCCCACCTATTTTCAAGTCTCATTAAGACAACTCATTGTTAAATGCCCAAAACCCAGTTTTATGACAACAATAAATTACCCAACATATAAACAAATCTCATAACTAAAACATGAGTATTTTGAACAACATTTAATGCAGAAATAAATTTCGAACAACAACACAATAACTCATAAATAAATGCACAGATATTTTTGGTCAAACTTGACCTTGGAAAAAACCACAAGGGGAAAACCAGTGAGAGAGAGATTTTTTTTTATTTTAGAGCTTAGAGAATTTTTTTTTTACAGCATAAATATTATCGGAAAAACTTCACAAGCATATCTCAAATCTGTCCCAAGATGTTTCCTTGAAAATAGTGCCAATCTCCTTGAAAAACATGCCCTGAAAAATCTGAACAATACGACCCTCATTTTATGTGCCTTTAGTTGTACAAATGGTACGTAAATCACTTTAGGAAATTTTTCCCAGCAATCATCTCAATTTATGTGCAAGGAAATATATTATGGTAGCCTTGGAATGCATGTCAAACTCCTCATAAACTTATCTACTAGTCTCCCTCAATTTATGTGCATACAAACAATAGTACAGCCTCTATAAATCCTACTGTATGGTCTTTGAAATATGGTGTACTCTTGCCTCGATTTGCATGCTAGCTTGTTGCCTTGGAAATCATGCCTATAGCTCTACAAGATGACTTCTCTTTCTCCACAGATGTAACTCTCTCTCTCAACCTTCTCCAAATGCTCATCAAGAATGAAGATGGAGGGTGCCTCCCTTACCCTAGTTGACTCAATAAGGGAATGTGAGGGGTTTCATAATCCAACGGTTGAGACTGGATTAGATGAGTGGTTGATATTGAGTTTCCATTCACTCACCCCCTTCACTTAAGTCATAAAGTCACATTTTAATTTATATCTCATAAATTAATGACAAGGGTCCACATTAGGCACTTTCCCACCCCCTAGGTGCCTAGGTGATGAGAAACACTTGCCTAGGTAATTTTTAATTAATTTTAACATAAACATAGGGAAAACCTTAGGAAAAATAAATCCTAGGTGTGTCTGAAATATCTCCAACACCCCCTCTGAACATCACTATGGTGGAAATAAAGAATTGGTCCCAGAAACGAGGCCATGTTAGGTACCAAAAAACAAAGGACACATTGAAATAAATGAGGAAAGAGGGAAAACCACATGGGAACCCCCCCCCTCAAGGTACAATGTATATAAAAAAAATAACTGACAGTTGTTAGGCAATTGCATCCTTCACTCCAAGATGATTGTGCAAAGAATGTAACTTATGCTTGGTGAAGTTCTTGGTGAAGATGTTTGCAGTCTATTTTGTTGAAGGACAAAGTTGTAGGTCGACGATCCCCTCATGTACTAAGTCATGGATGTAGTGCATGTGGATCTCTATGTTCTTCATCCGTTGCCTATGAACTAGATATCTACAAAACTTCATAGTGCTCGGTTTGTCACACTAGAGAACGATCGACTGGTGAAACTAAATGCCCAACTCAGTGAGAAAATGTTGTAGCCACATATCCTAAATGGTTATGTTAACCACCCCTTTGTACTCTTCCTTGACTGAATATAAATAATTAGCATCATGCTTCTTACTCTACCAAGATATGGGCCCGAAACCCAGATAGAGTGAGTAACCAGATGTGGACTTGTGATCAATGTTGTCACCAACCCAGTCAAAATTAGTGAACCCTATGAGGTCAAATGTAGAGTCTAATACATAGTGAATCCTAAAGGTGATAGTTCTGTGTACGTACCAAAGGATACACTTTTCAGCCTTCCAATGTAGCTCATGTGACTCTTGCATGAACTGAGAGACTTCTCTGACTGCATAAGAGAGGTCTGGTATGGAGTGTGTGAGATACAAAATGATCCCCACTATAATTTTGTACAATGTGGTGTCCTCCAGTGGAGTCTCTCCACCATCCTCAAGTTTGACTCCTGATAGGAAAGGATTAAGGGCATGATTGTAGTTTGTCATGTGGAATCTCTCGAGGAGATCTTGTGCAAACATGGCCTGAGACAGTTTTATGCCTGATGCATCCTGAATGATCTTGAGACAAATATAGCGGAACCATGTTTTTCATAAACAACCTGTCATGCATAATCCTCTTTATTGTAGCAATCACTGAATTCAAGCAATCGATGATCCAAAAATCATCAACATACAAAACTAGGAGTAGAAGTGAATCAACCGTCTTGAGCATGTAAACGTTCGGGTTTGACTTACAATGTACAAATTTCTATGATAGTAGGTAGGAGTCCATATTTGCATACCATGACCTCGGGGCCTATTTCATTCCATAAAGGGACTTCTTCATTTGACATACCAAATATGAATCATGCATGAACCCCTAGGGTTTCTCCATATATATCTGCTTAGAGATATATCCATGAAGAAATGTATTCTTCACGTCCATTAGATGGAATTCCCATACCTTGGATGCCTCAATGGAAAGTGACAAGTGTATGGAATCTATATTCTCTACTAGAGAAAAGGTCTCATCATAGTCAACTATGTGCACCTTCTGAAATCATAGTCAATGTCACCATCCTAAAGTTTGACTCCTAATAAGAAAGGAGTCAGGGAAGGATTGTAGTCTGTCATGTGGAATATCTTAAGGGTATCTCATGCATAACTATCATGAGACAGTTTGATTCTTGATGCATCCTGACTAATCTCGATACCAAGGAAGAAATGTAGCAAACCCATTTCCATCATCAAGAACCTATCATGAAAAATCCTCTTAACTACAACAATCGTTGAAGTTAAGAAACTAGTGATTAGAAAATCATCAACATACAGAACTAGGAGTAGAAGTGAATCAGTCATCCTGAGCATGTAAAATTTTGGGTATTACTTACAATCTACAAAGTTTTGCGACATCGGGTAGGAGTCCATCTTGGCATATCATGCCCTAGGGGCCTGCTTGAGGCCATAAAGGGGCTTATTTAGTCGACAAACCAAATATGAATCTTGCATGAATCCCTAGGTCTAATCCATATAGATCTCCTCGGAGAGATATTTGTGAAGAAATGCATTCTTCATGTCCATATGATGTACTTCCCATCCATTGGTTGTCGCAATGGCAAGTGACTAGCATATGGAATCCATATTATCTACTAGAGAGAAGGTCTCATCATAGTCAATGTCGTGCACCTGCTAAAATCCTTTGGCGACTAGCCTAGATTTGTATCTTCTAACCTATCCATTTGTTGCACTCTTGGTCTTGTAGACCCATCTGCACTTGACAAGTTTCCTTCCTAGAGGAAGGGGAACCAAATCCCAAGTCTAGTTCTTTAGGAGGGAGTTATACTCCTCCTACATGATGGATTTACACAAGGGATTGTGAACAGCATCGCCATAGGACTGTGGATTTGAAGATTGAACCAATAAAATATTCTTGTGTGGCATGAGTTTAGCAGAGGTGAGTGCAAGAGGAGGATCCTCGAAATCTGATCGAGTTCTCTGGGTATCAGTTGGATCCCCAACAAGATCTCCTTCATTCTGAAGAGTGGTCTTGGCCCACTTGGACCTCGAATCTGGCTCTGCATATGAATTTGTGTGCAATGAATCTACATCTGACTATACTGACTCAATATCTGAATCAATTGAATCCTCTGAATTAGAAATCTCATCTAAAGAAGAGTCGACATGTGCATTCTCATCATCTCTGACAGGTGGAAGAAAAAAAGTGTCTTCATGCGGCTCCCAAGGTGCATGCAAGATAATTTACTCTAATTGAACACTGCACTCAATGATGAGCCATTCCATAGAGGGATCAATGAGTCTATATTCCTTCACGTCATATGGGTATCCAAAAATGATACACTTTGTACTTTGTGGATCAAGTGAATTCCTCTTCTCAGATGGAATCCTAGCCCATGCACATGAACCGAATATATGGAAAAGGGTCACTTCTGGTTTGAGGCCGCTCCAATCCTCAAATGGGGTCTTATCCTTGACATATATATGGGGATATATTTTTTGGATGTAGTTCTCACAATTAAGTGCTTCATCCCATAATCTCTGTGGGAGTGAATTTGCATGCAACATTCAATATGACATCTCTTTCAAGGATCTATTCTTCCACTCAACAACTATGTTTTGTTGCGGAGTATAGGGAACCATGTTCTGCAACTAAATTTCAGCCTCAAGAAAAATATTTTTTACCTCATGGTTGACATACTCCCCCCCATTATTTGTTTGGAGGAATTTGATCTTCCTTCCTGACTGTGTCTCAATAAGGGATTTGAAATCTTTGAGATGCTGAAAGACCTCAATGTTTTTTCGGAGAAATAAATTCCAAGTGTAGCATGAGAAATCATCAACAAAAATGAGTACGTACCTTGATTTATTGATTGATGGATGCGGAAAAGGTCCCATGAGATCATTGTGGATCAGATTCAAAGGAGATGAGGCCTTCTGAGTCTTTCCTTTGTCAAATTTATCTTGAGGGTGTTTTCCAAGTACACATTGCTCACAAATACCTTTGGAGAAGTGGATGTCAGGTAGACCTTCAACCTTTCCCTTCTTGCTAAGTTGTTTCATGTATCTAAAATTTAAATGATAAAACCTTTCATGCCATATCCTACTACTTTCTTCAGCATGTGTAAGCAGTAATTCAGAATCTGGTTCAATAAATTCAAAAAAACTGTAGAGTCTAGATTGGTGATTTACCTCACTAGTAGCAACTTTGGAAATGGTTTTCATGTCATACATATCCACTGCATCAGGTGTCAATATTACTTTATTTCTGGTGCTGGAGTTTTTCATCTGATACATGGAGAGAATATTGACAGAGAGTTTGGGAATGTGTAGCACATTTTCAAATCTCATGTTTGTGAGTTCAACTCTTCCTTTTCCAGTGACTTCGACTGGAGAGTCATAACCCATCAGAATAGGAGGACCTTTGCATGCATCCAATGAAGACTAGACTTCCTTTGTGGATTCCATGTGGTGTGATGCACATGAATCTACAATCCAAGCATCGGGAGAGAAGTTAATGGAAGTCAAAGCATGGATAGAATTACCTTTCTTGAGGTTTTGATCTTTTGGCTTCTTCTTCATGGAACCCTTGGGGATGTGATCTCCAAGGTTGTTTTTCTAAAGTATTTGTTCCATTTTGTCTATATGTTTCTACATGCATGCATATTCTCGATGGGATCCTTGTTGGAAGTCAGTGCATTTCTCCCCTTTTCTTCCCTTTCCACCTTTGGATCTGGAGGAATCGTTGAAGGGTTTTGAGTACCCTTCCTTCTTTGTATTTTCATGTTCCTTCCCTTTGTATTTTTTTTATATTTCTGATTTTTGTGACTACTACCATATTGCACAACAAGTGCATGCACCTTTAATCCTTTAATTTTTCCCATGTTGATGAGCTTGTTCTGCTCTTGGGTTGGAGACTCGATAAAGACCTCAAGAGAGGGAATTTTCCAGGTGGCTACAGAGGCGAGCCTAACTGAATGAAATTTGGATACAAACACTAAGTATTCCATACCAAGTTTGGAGAGAATGGTAAGAACCATTTGTTTCTCTTCCTTAGATTTATCAACCCCACAAACCTTGAGTTTCGACAACAGATCCTTATATTTGGTAAACAAATATTGGATATTGTCAAAGTTTTTTGGATCCAAAGTGAGAAATTCCACCGCGAGAATGTGTCCCCTCATCTCAACCTGTTTGTCAAAAACTCCTTCCATGGTGGTTCATACTTCATTAGGGGTTTTATAGGAGGATATGTGAAAAAGGATTTCAGGAGTAATGAGACTGCAAATAGTTTCATATGCTTCATCCATCTAATTTAGATACTTGGATTTTTCTATGGCTTATGTGGGTTTGGTCTCTGTGCCCATGGTTAACCCATATAATCCTCTGCTTTGAAGATAAAATTCCATCTTGTGCTTCTATGCAAAGAAATTTTACGGTGTAACAATCAATTCTTTTGGAAATTCCATTTTCCCGCTATCTTCAATCTTTTGTACCTGCAAAAAGAGACTGGTGTGTCTTTTTCCTAGAAATTCATTGGCTATAATACCATGTAAATGTGGATGAACCTACACAGATAAGATCTAGATATCAAAGGACATACAAATTTTGTAGAAAAATGAGAAAAGATGGAAATAAGAGAGAGATAGTTAAAGAATTGTATTAATTGAATGAAAGAATGATAATTTACACATGATATACTATGCATAACTCAACTAATGTGAACTAGAAGAGAAGCCAATGTTCCATAGTGGTGGTATAGAGTGATATGGACACACACTGATAGTTATGATAGTTAACTACTACCTATTCTAAGTCAACTAGCCTCTCAGTCCTTATTTAACTGACTGAAAGCATCAGTAATGCGCCACTCTAGTGATAATACCAAGGATAATTCACATTAGCAGTGACGATACCATTCCTACATGGTGATGGAACCAATGTGGCATCAAGACTCCACTCAACTAATCCAACTAAAGTGTGAACTAAAGAGAATATTCCCCTAGAATGTAGGAAAATAAATATTCTCCCTAAAATGTAGGAGACTGGATAATGACTAATAAACATAGAGAAAACCTTAGGAAAAAAAAATCCTAGGTGTGTGTGAAGTATCTCCAACATAACATAATGGGTTTTTTTTTTTTAGCAAGGGCGAAATGATGGGGACCATAATTTTCTAAGGGGGGAGGATTGATCTAAATCTTAGGCAGGCTTATAGTCTAAGGTCATATGTATAAGTCATAAATTCATATTTTTATGTAAAATAGAACTTTATAGATATGTAATTAACAGAGTCAAATCTAATCAAAATTGGCTTCGTCAAAATTACACCTTATAAAAAGGAAATATGAAGAAAGTGAAGGTCAGGAAGGAGAGGTCCCAAAATTGGCCTCAGTGCATGTAATGGTTCTTCTTAATGGAATCTTTCTTCACCAACTCTCTCTCTCTCTTTCTCATACATTTTTGGTATATTCAGTTCATGGATTTTCATCAATGTTCTTGTGATTAATTTCATGGAATATTTGTAAGTTTTCTCTTCTCCTCTCTCAATGTTCAAGCCTTTTAGATCTTATCCCTCACGATATGGATTAGGTGCACTTTATGCAAATGAAACCATGCCTTGTCACCAACCTAAAACTTGTGGGGAACCCAATGTTGGTCATTCCATTTCTTCTACTTGAAATTGGCCTTTTGCAAGATATCACGAACCTACTTTTGGAGGTACTGGATATATTCAACATATTTGGCTACTATGTCTACCTCGATTTGATAATGGGAGGACTATGTCGATGAAGATGGAATGGAAAGAGCTACATCAATGGGGGGGAATTTTTGGAAAACCAAGAACACATAAAAAGGGTTGTGTAGGTATCTATTATAGCTATGTTGAATATATGGAAGGCTCTCATCCCATGTATGTGGATGCTTCGAAGGCTCTCATCCCATGTGCACAGAGCGATTTAGTTTTCTGAATCCATTGTCATCACTCCTTTATCATGCAATAAAATATTGATCAATGTGTAAAGTTATCGAATGTACCTTCCTCTTGGTCCCTTCAAAAAATCCTACTCTACAACAATGTATGAATTTGCAATATCAACTACAGACTTTGTAATAAATCCTTCAATAAAAATGTCTAACCAGAAATCCACTACGTGCGTGAAGTTATTATTGACTCTTTCCAACCGTGCAATATTATTGGTAATCCACTCTACTAGTATTATCCAATTAGTTGGTGATTATCCTTCAACCTCAATATATACTCCTGCAACAATTCTAGAAAATAAGAGAAAAATGCCTCATGGAGATCAATAAACACATACCTTTGCAAATACTGGCACAGTGTATACCTAGAACTTCTATTATCTTTCTGCGCAAATTTGAGTTGTTTTCTCTCCAACCATCTTTCAATATCCTTCTTAGTTGGATTCCATGGCCTAAACATCCCCTTCTACCATTGCATTCTCTTCACCATCCTTCAACAAGTCCCTTCCAATCCGATCTTCTAAGTTCCAACTGGAAAAAGAACCATTTGTTGGATGTATGGCCTGACCTGGATTCTATCTTAGTTCTCCAAAAAAAACCTAGAAACCATTGGCCCTTATGGATACTAGAAGGAAACAATTTGCACAAAGTGCACAATGCAGTCTCACCAGAGATGGCTTATGGGTGATTGCATGACCCATATGTTTGCAATCCTGGAAGGAATTTTTCTCATAGGGATGTTAGACATACTTCTACTTTTCTTTGTACCTCAATATTCATTATATCTACTATTCCATAACCATATTCATTCATTAACATTCATTCTATAGTAAAATAACATAATTGATCTAGTGTGTGTTGCATTCTAACTTTAACAGATTCATTCATTCATTCATCATAAATCATTGCAACACATAAAAGAAACATTCCACACAATGACACAATGTTTTACCGTGGTTCACCCCCCTAGGCTACATCCACAAAGATCTGGAATTATCTGGAGCCGCTGCGGGAGGAGGTGGCTGAGGCGAGGCCGGTGGTGCGGGCATCTTTAGCAGCCAGTGGGTTGCTAATTTTTTTTGAGTGTCCGCTGATACGGGCCCAGGAGTACTTGCTCCAATTTCTTATTGAGATGTGGAGCCCTCGGCAGCACTGCTTCCTCGTGCGGGGAGAGCGGGTCGCTTTCACTGCTGAGG
>SNQJ01S0017348.1:78860-96633 GCA_010110895.2 Picea sitchensis | reverse complement strand
CCCCCGGGAACTCAACGCAATGGAGACCATTTCTTCCTAAGGAGGGAGGATTGATCCAGGTGGATATCGTGGGCCACCCACCTTTTCCAAATGGCTCAAAACAGTTTTCTGTCCATTTTGGAAATTTACTATTTTTAGCAGGTTTTAACTTCTGGGGCCATTTTGAGGGCCTAAATGAAGGTTTTTCGATCTCAAGGTTCTCAATGATGGCTGAAGGAATGATTTATCCCCCAAAATGAATCTCCTCGATGATACCTTTCCAACGAGCTATCACACGCCTAAAATGGAGATCGTATGCAAAAGTTACGACCCCAGGAAGTTGATGCACCAACTTACCCAAACGGGGCCCACATGACTTTTGGCGCTTCACCTCCTAGGGTTAGGTTTTTGGATGTCTAGGACTTTTGGTATTCCCGTTTATTGTAAAAGGACCTTCAGAGCCTCATTGTAATCATCTTCTTTCTAATGCGAGTAGCCGTCACATCTCTTCTCAGAGATAAGTTGCCACCATTCTAGTGAGTCTTTCACTCTGTATTTTTACAATCTCTGTACATTTCTTTCATTAATAGAAATCGTGTATTACTGTATATCTGTGTTTATGGTTTCATCTCTGATACATTTATGTTATATTATTGGATATATGTGATATCTATGTGCATTTCCTTATTATATCTCCGCTCTCATTTCGTGCCGAAAATAATCCGGATCAAATATGATGAGACTATGATATTCTATGGTAATACCAGTGCTATAAGTATCTCTAAGAATCCAGTGATTCATTCCAAGATGAAACAAATTCCGATCAAGTTTCACTTTCTATGGGAATAGGTTACAGAGAAGAAAATAAAGGTACGGTATGTTGGGATAAAAGAGAAGATTGTAGATATATTCACCAAACCTCTTCTGAGGGAGACTTTTGAGTATCTTTGAAAGAAACTTGGAGTAGTTTTATCCCCACAATGAATGTTTTTTGAAAGACTTGAATTATTTTTTAATTCTTTTTATCAGATATATACATGAGGAAGCACCATGAAGAGAAAACTAAGTAGAGATCATAGGCTTACTGACAAGGGAAGCATCCCCAATGAGAATACATCATTTTCCATTGATGTCAAAGGGGAGAGAAAAACAGAGGCACGAAAGAGAAGAGGAATGAAGAAAAGGGTAGAGAAAAATAGAGGCACGAAAGAGAAGAGGAATGAAGAAAAGGGTAGAGAAAAACAGAGGCTTAGAAGAGAATAGTCATGAAGACAAGGGGAGCCAACATGAGAATGAGTGTTTTTGTTTTTGTGTCTAAGTGTTGTCGTCAATGCCAAAGGGGGATATTGTTAAAAGATTAATTGTTGAAAGATTAATTATTGCAAGGATTAATTAATTATAGAAAAATATTAATTAATTATTGAAAGGATAATTAATTATTGCATGCCATTATCGATATATATTGTTGAAATCTTAGATGTTGGAATATTGGTTTTCATTGATGTCAACCCTTGAAAAAAGTTGGATGTCGAAGTAAAGGAGTAATAAACAGAAGACAAAAAATTGCATGTAAGTTTCATTCCATCATAAGTTGCATGGCAGTTGCATTTCATTAAGAAATCTCCCCTTAAAACACAGAGAAGAGTCAATTGCAAATCACTTATGTGTATTCATTTTTTAGAATACACGATGGAGATATGAGGTAGTGAGTCGAAGACAGAGAAGTCAAGTGAAGTAAAAAGTTTGCAGGAGATGAGAGTATGGATAAGGGGTTTCATACAGGAATTCCTTGAGTATATCCATAGATTTCAGGAGGAAAAGCGTGGACATCTGGGGCTTGTAGTGAGGAAAAGTGTGGATACCCATGGGAAGAAAATGCACATAGTCGCGGACCTGTGAAGAAAAATCCAATAAGATTATGGATTTGGACCTCAGTTCAGCTTCGGTAAAGGTATGTCTTCATGAGTGTTTTAGAGATTTATTCTGAAGAAATCAAGAACATGTATGCCTTATTGAGTTATTGTTAGGGTCCTAACCTGCACATAGGTAGAGAAATATATTCGGATGTAATAAAGGTCAATATTAATAAGGCCTTTCAATAAAATAGAATAAGGCGGATGTAAGAAGACCTAATAGAAGCTTCTGCTTCTAGAAGGATCTTCCTCTAGATGCTTCTCTTGATAGACATATTTAGTATAAATAAGGGTCGAGGATATGAAAACGCTAGCTTGGAGATTATTGTAATAGAGTGTTGCTCGACTGGAGGTTTCCCCCTTGAAGAGGCCCGTGAACATTGCTTTCTGAATCAAAGTGTTATTTATGTTGTTGTTCTTATATCATTTATGTGTTATTGTGGAGATTATGTTGGCTATGTTACTCTTATTCTACCATTTCTAGCATTTTATTTATGTTATGCATACTTTTTTTATCTGGTATATTACAGTTATAAGGACTTGATTTGAAGAACTCTTTGTGGATTTTGGTATGAGGTGTGTGGGGTTCTAGTCTTGAAGAGATATTGATATCATTAGTAGAAACAAAGGTATCAGGAACAAAAACATAAATAGGTTATCAGTTACAACATCATAGGTAGTGACAAATTTATCTACATCTCTATTTCAAGGCAGTTGGACAGTGCAAGGAAAGGGGGTTATAGCCTCCTTCTGGTTGGAGCCATAAAATTAGGGAGTTGGACATTCTTTCAGGTTGCAGCCTGTAAATAGGGGGTTGGATCCTCCTTCCAGCTATAGATAGAGAAATAAGAAGTTGGTGCTTCCAATGAATGTACTCTTTGATCAATAAGAAAAACAATTCAGGGTTTTTTCCTGCATTGGGTTTCCACGTAAAATTTTGGTGTACTATGTTTATGTGATGTTTATGGTGCTAATAGTATTTTGAATGCTCATAATATCCATTGGAGGTTATATATTGTGATTAAAATTACTAATTGTTCTCATATTGATTCACCCCCACCTCTCAGTATTCCAACATCTCTATGTATTGTCTTGCTTGAAAGGGCCTTTGTAGTTCCAAAATAAGAGTATAGATGGAATAAATATGACCATGGTTGACTGGAGGGGTTCATTTTGTAGGACACTTCCATAAAATATTTTTTCATTCCCAAAATGTGAATCCATAAAATGCGTATCACAGATATGGGAGGATTCTTTATAGATGGCTTCCATATCTGATCTCGGTGGATATTGGTGGCCACCCACCTATTCCAACTGGCTCCTCTTGACAATTTTAGTTCAACATGTTATTTTGTAATTATTTGTAATTGTGGGTTCTACACTTACGGGGTTGTCTAAATCCCTACATGACATCCAGGTGGATATCGGTGGCCTTCCACCTAATCCAACTGGCTTATTTCGGAAGTTTTCATGTCAGTACATCGTTTTGTACTTCCAGGTCCATTTTGGAGCGCTAAACAATGTTTTTTTGGCTTTCCATACTCAAACTATAGGCGAAGTCACAGTTTGATGGTTCAATGTGTATTTCTCAAAAAACCTTTCCAACTGGCTATCACACACCTAAAACAGAGGTCGTATGAAAAATTTACAACCCCAAGAAGTTGAGGTACCAACTTACCCATCGGGGTCGACGTAACTTCTAGTGTTTCATCTCCTAGGGTTAGGTTTTTTGATGTGTAGGGTTTTGGAAATCATGAGTAATGTTAAAAAGTCCTCTGGAGACTCATTGTAATCATTCTTCTCAAACAAATGCATGTAGAAGATACATCTCTTCTCAAATATAGCTACCACCATTCAAGCAAGTTGTTTTCAGTTCTATAGTTTTATAGTTTCAACCTATTTTATTTATTCAATAGAATTTATTATTCACTGGATATTTTTTGTTGTTCTCTGTATCTCTGTGTTATTTTATTTAGTATGATATTCATTTTGTTCCTCTCATAAATCCAGATCCGTGGTCTCAGATCAATATGCTCTTCATTTATTTTTCTTTGTGCATGTCCCCGATAATATTTGGGTACAAGAAGTTGGGACTTGAACCAATTGGGCCTTTGCAAGATTGGTCACATCGAACCTAAAAAAAAAACATGGGGGATGAGACGAAATATTATGGAGCAGGAGATCATTTTAAAATGTTGTTCGAGGAATCCTTTGTGCGACAAAGGAACGAAATGATGGACAACGTTTCACAGATCCTTTGGTGGCTTCCCATGGGAGATGCTTCTTCATCAAGTGGCCATGCAACCCCCTTCAAGGTACAAGCAAATTTTTATATTCCACTATTTGAAGGAATAATAGATGTGGATGTTGTAGATAAATGGTTGAATCTACTCAAAGGGTACTTTTCGGTCCATAATTTTTCCAACAGGGAAAATATTACTTTTTCACTCCTCAAGGTCGTCCCCCATTTTAAGGATTGGTGGGATACTTACTCTGGTCAAAGGGACATAGAGGAATCTGCAATATTTTTGGATGCCTCCACATAGGATTCCTTCAGGGATTCCATTAAATAACATTAATACCCTGTTGGAAGATATGAGGACCAGTACACAGGATGGACCATGCTGCGTCAGGAAAGGGACTAGATGGTACCAGATTTCACTGATATTTTCCATACAATGCGCACCAAATTGGGTATAAAACACTCTAAACAACATTTGGTGCTCAAATACCACAGTTTTCTGCATAGATACATTCAAACAGAAATGGATTTTTTGGACATCACATCATTAGGTGAGGATTATAGATATGTTGTTAATATCGAGCATAAATTTAAGCAGAAGAGGAGAGAGTTTGGATCTTCAAACTCCTCATAGTCGAAGCAAGGAAACGCTGATCCCAACCCACAAAACAAGGGACAGAGAAAATATGGCCACTCTTAGTACAACCATTCCAAGACACAACACAAGAAGGGTAATGAGAATTCGAAGAAGGACATGGGAAAGTGGTGTGAATACCATAAAATCCCTTGGAACAACACCGAAGAATATCACTCCAAGCAGTCACTGGTGGTAGAGATGAAATCTTCTGAGTTAGAGGCATATTCTAACTTCGAATAAATTCTAGAAGGAGGGAAGCATCTTATCTATGTCGAATTGAGTACCAATGTCTCTACCACCAAAGTCCATACAAGTGAACCAGAAGAACCAGAGGAAGGGGAACACCTCTTTCACTAACATATGTGGGTAAACGGGGCTCTTCTTCATTTCATTATCGATAGAGGCAGTCAAAATAACCTGATCTTAGTAGAGGTCATCAAGAAGTTGGACCTATATATGACACTGCACCCGCAACCCTACACCATCGGTTGGCTTCTCTAAGGAAGAGATCTATACGTCATCCAATAGTGTCATCTTCCCTATGACATCAAGCCCTTTAAAGATGAGATATTGTGTGATATTTATCCCCTTGAAGTTTGTGATGTTCTTTTAGGACATCCATATTTGTGGAAGAGACATGATGTGTATGAGTCTAGACCTCGTAGTGTTATTATCACTTTGGCTAGACAATTGTATAGGATACCAGAGGTAGCACTTCCTACCGCTATTTCTTTAATCTCTACTAAATAATGCAGTAAGGTCATTTCATAGACTGGGAAGTTTGTCTTATTTTTGATCCATACTCATAGTAAGAAGAAGGACATCACCACATCAGTGGCCTATACACAAAGCCTCTCTTTGTAGAAGAATAAATTGGATGGGATAGTGGAAGAGTATAAAGACATCTTCTCCTCGCCCACCAGGGTACTGACGCATTGTCAATTCAAGCATCCAATTGATCTAACCCCTAGTGCACGTCTACCCAATGGATTAGTTTATCGTCGCTCATTGATGGAAAATGAAAAAATCAAGTGTAAGATCCAAGAGTTTCTTCAAAAGGAGAACATCAAAACCAACTCCTCCCTTTCTGAAATCTTGATTGTACTGGTGCAAAAGAAACGCGGAACCTGGCTGCTCTACATTGATTACAAATCATTAAACAAAATTCCCTGAATTCATGAACGTTTTGACCAACTCAAGGGGGAAAAGTTATTTATCAATATTGACCTAAAGTATGGCTACCACCAAGTTCCCATCGAGCCAACTAATGTATGAAGGACATATTTCAAATATAAAGAAGGTAGTTTTGAATGGCTAGTCATGCCCTTTGTCTTAACAAATGCACCATCCACTTTCATGAGGTTCATGGATGATGTATTGAGACCCTTCACCAACTCTTTTGTGATGATGTATCTGGATGACATCCTCATATTCAACAGAACTTCGGAGGATCACATGCAACATATTTAGCAAGTTTTGAGCACTATGTGGCAACACAAGCTAAATTCCAACTTGGAAAAATTATCCTTTGGTATGAACAAGGACCAATACTTGGAATACATTGTTGATGAGCATGGGCTACATGTGGATCCAGCAAAGATCCAAGTCATCCATGATTGACCAGCCTTCACCACACTAACAAAGCTTCGGAGGTTCTTGGGACTTGCCAACTTCTACTGACGGTTCGTGTTGGCATTCTCCCATATTTCATGGGCCCTCAACAAAGTGACTAAGGGTGGTGGCAGGATAAATTTCACATGGGGGAAGGAACACCAAAGATAATTTGATGATATGAAGCATCACATGTGCTCAAATACAATACTCTCCTTACCCGATCCACAAGAATCATTTTATATTGAGACTGATGCATCTGACTATGTTGTAGGCGTAGTTCTCACTCAACACGATCATCTAGTAGCATACCATAGTGAGACACTCTCATATACCTTCTAGAAATAACCCACCTATGATAAGGAAATGTATTCCATTTTGCAAGCCTACCATCAATGGAAACATTACATTCTGGGAAAGGAGAAAATCATCCACACAGATCACAAGCCTCTACAATTCATATAGACACAAGGGACATTGTAGAATGATCTCCATCAAAATTGGTCCACATACCTACACCATTTCCATCCCAACATCAAGTATAAGACAGGGAGCACAAATAGTGTCATTGACTTCCTCAGTCGACCTCTTGTGGTTTCACTCACATTGTGATCCATTCTTGTGGGCATGAGGAATCTAAGTGGCCCCAACTTTATAAACGAGATCCTTAATTTTCCATCACTTATCATATCTTGGGTACATGCGCAAATGTCACCAATTTTCAAATTCAGGATGGGATGTTATGCCATATGTGCCATATATGTGTTCCTTCAAGAGAGCATGCAAAGTTGATTTGGGAGGCTCACTACAGTCGGATGGTGGGACATTTTGGCATGGAGAAAATTGTCTTCATTCTATAGAAAAATAAATAAAATTATTAGCTAAAACTTTGACAGGACGTCAGCAAGTATTTCAGATCTTGCACTTCTTATCCCATTGCCAAGCCATCCATCAAGAAGAAATTATTATACACCCCTCTTCCTACTCCTGAGAGGCCTTAGGAATCCATCTTGATGGATTACATGTCTAGTATTCCATCCACCAATAAAGGAAATGATTGTGTATTTGTGGTGGTTGATCGGTTTTCATAGTGGAAGATACTTCCAAGATCATCTTCGAATGAGTGTGGTTCAATTTCAGGATACCACATACCATCATCCCCGATTGGGACAACAAGTCCCTCACCACATTTTGGTCGAGTCTTTGGTCATTGTTGGACACCAAGATCACTAAATCCACTGCCTTCCATCCTCAAACCAATGGCCAAACAGAGTTGTCAATCATATTATTGTGCACATCCTATGGATGTATGACTCTAAGAATCCACATATATGGGATGAGAGTATTCCCTATGTTCAACACAACTACAACAGGGCTATCCATAGCTCCACTAGCCATATCCCCTTTCAGGTGGGGTAGGGATTCCAACCCTTGGGTCCCATTAATGTTGCACTACCTCTTCCAACCACAAAGATAGAATATTCCCATGTTTAGTTTGAGGTCAAAAAATCCACTGAATCCATTGAGCATATTCATTTCATCCGCCAACAGGTCCATGAGATTTTGTAGAAAGTCAATGCTAAGTACAAGAAACATCATGATCAACATTGGGTACCACTGAAGTTTTAGGTGGGAGACAAGGTTTGGTTACATTTGTAGAAAGAGCGCCTTACAGTTCCCCATCAGAAGCTTTGTCCACTTCGCTATGGGCCCTACACTATCACCAAGGTTGTGGGTGACAATGGTTTTGAGCTCAACAGTCCCCCATTCATTGGATTTCAACAAGTGTTCAATGTGGACCTCCTCCATCCATATTTTCCACCATTATTGGACACCTCAAATATCGAAAAACAATTGACAGCAACAGATCTCAACCCCTATTTCATGGAACATGCATCCATTGATCATATAGTGGACACACAGGTCAAGGTCACTCGTCAGTAGAGGATATAGATTTATCAGGTTGTCAAGGTAGGGAATCTCTTGCACCAAGGCAAGTGGCTCACCCAAAGCCAAATTCAGCATAACATTCCTCACCTACAGGGGGAACTCAATGCAATGGCTACCATTGATTCCTAAAGGGGCATGACTGATCCAGGTGGATATTGGTGGCCACCTACCTATTCCAACTCGCTCCACTTGACAGTTTTAGTTCAACACGTTCTTTTGTAATCCTTTGTAATTGTGGGTTCTACACTTCAAGGGATTTCTAAATCTCTACACAGCTTCCAGATGGAGGTTGGTGGTCGCCCACCTAATCCGACAAGCTTATTTTGGAATTTTTCATGTCACTACATCTTTCTATACTTCCAGGACCATTTTGGGGCCCTAAACAATATTTTTTTGGATTTCCATAGTCATACTATAGATAGAGTCATAGTTTGACATATTAATGTGCAGTTCTAGAAAATACCTTTCCAACGGGCTATCATGTGCCTAAAACAGAAGTCGTATGCAAATGTTACAACCACGGGAAGTTGAGGTACCAACTTACCCATCGGGGCCCATGTAACTTTTGGTGTTTCATCTCCTAGGGTTAGGTTTTTGGATGTCTAGGGGTTTGGAATTCATGAGTAATGTTAAAAAGGCCTCAAGATTCACATTGAAATCATTCTTCTTAGATGGATGCACGTAGCAACCACATCTCTTCTCAGAGATAGCTACCACCATTCGAGCAAGTTGTTTTTAGTTCTGCAGTTTTACAGTTTCATCCTATTTTATTTATTCAATAGAAGCTATTGTTCGTTGGATATCTATTTTTTTTCTCTTTATCTTTGTGTTATTGTATTTAGTATTTTATTCATTTCATTCTACTCATAAATGAGGATCAATATCGTGGAGCCTCACGCAATTTCATAGAAATGAAAGTTAATGCTTTCGTGAAATTATTTCCAAATAAATAATTACAGAAGGCAATGTTACACGAGTTGTGAGAGTAACAACATTGTTTCTCTGTAACTTGCCAATTTTGGTGGCTTCTCTTGAGATAGGGCTCCTTTATCTCCATTGTCATTATATCTAGGTTTATCGAGATCCTTTGTAAAGGACCTTTGTCATGTTTCTCCTCTGTCTCCAATGTCATTATATCTAGGGTTATCAAGATCATCTATAAAGGACCTTTGTCATGTTGTTTGTCCTTTAAAGATCCTTTGTCGAGTCGGGCGTCTTTGTCTCCTATGTCACTCCTCTATCGAGCTGGGTTGGGGTTTTCGGGGCTAGGGTTGTCGAGATATCAGAGAGTCTTTTTCGATCCAGGCTAGGGATGTCGGGATATTGGATAGATTTTTTGTTATATATATTATCTATAATCTATAATATATAATTTATATATTTATAATTTATATAATATATAATTTATATAACCAAAAGTCTAAAAATTGAAAATAAATTAAGAACATGTTTTTACTCCTTGGATGTCACAAGTTCAAATCTAGAGTGGGGTAGGGTATGTATACATTTGTAGATTTTAGCATTCAAATCACTATAATAGCGAATTCGTAGACTTTAGTAGTCAAATCGCATAGATGGTGACAATGATGACAACAATGACAATTCTAATTATGGTGATGACATTGATGAAGACGATCATGACGATATGATAATGACAAGGATGACAATTGCAATGGCAATGAAAATGATGATAATGACAATGACAATGATGATGAGGATTAGGATGCCAATAATGTTGATTAACAGTGGTGGAAACAATGATGAGGATGACAATGATGACAACGAGGCTCATGATAATGACTATGATGATGATGATGATGACGATTATGATCATGGCATTCCTATTCCTATTCCTATTCATGATGATGACGATGATGACAATGAGAATAATCACTTTCCATCATCATCTCTTGTTTTTATATTCCACCCCTCAGGAATGCCAAGGGATATTTATTAAAATGTTATTCAAGGGTCATCTCTTTTGGTGTTTAAAGACATAATGATGACTCCCTTTTATATTATACCCCTATTAATTGTAACTGATATGTTACTACAAACCAATCCCTTATTAAATATGCAGTATATAGCGTGCCTTACATCCACTTAGGGTTTGTAAAGGTTATAAAGTTCCCAAAAATAAAACCATTAGATTCATTTTGGTGACTAAAATAGTCACTTAACTTTTAGGATCATTGCTAATTAATGTTTTTGCAACTAAATTAGTGACAATCTTTCTAGGCCCATCACCAATTCCTATTTTTGTGACCAAACTAGGTGATAATTTCCTACTGCCCATCACCAAAACTACCTCAAAATAATGGTGAAAATCAGTGATTGTCAACATATATGTTAACCTAATGGAAACAATTATAGGTTGTCACTTTTGATCCTTCAATGCACTTAATTTCTATCCTTTTATTTGTACTTAAAATTTAGTACCAGTTTTTTAAAATTGATGTTGATATTTACCTTAACTTATGTTTTATTTTGATTTACCCATACAAACAAGTTCTTATGCCTTATAATTTATCTTTATAGATCCTAAGTTATGTTCAAAATATTCTCAAGCCACCACATCATAGGTTTTACACAGGAAACATTTGTTTTGTGAGTGAAAATTGGTGGTCTCGATACAAGGTCAAACAAACAAGCCTTAAGACAACATTATTTAGCTTTGGAGTTCATGGTCCATGTCTAGGGATTTAGGCCATCACACATGCCCTATGTGATATAAAAATGTCCATTTCAAATACATTTGTAGCATGAATTATGGTTCTTATGGTCTAATGAATGTTCTAGGGTCAAACGACATGGTACAAGATCATAGAAAATTCCTTAGGGACTCATGGGCCATGTGTGATGTCTTAGACCAGCACACATGCCCTAGATAGGGAATATTTATCTTATGAGTGATATGTGGCCACCATTTTAAGGATTTATGCATAAAAGTTAGTTCACTAGATCCATTTCATGTTCTATGCCTGAAATATAGGGTATTAGGCCATAATAGTTTCCCTTTTAGCTCCTAGGATATGTGCAAATCCCAAACTATCACAACAATGGGATATGGTTGTAATTGTAAGGTTTCCAGTACAACAAATTACCAAGGCCAAAATACATAGTTGTAGGCTATAAAATTTGGCTTTATGGATTAGATTGCAATAATTTACCCTTTTAGTGATGATTAGGACAAGTGCAGTCCTCCCAAAACCATTGTTAAAAGTTTTTAGGGAAAGTTCTCCAAATATCACCCCGAAAAGTGTCTTTAGCAGTGATTTTAAAAAGACACCTTGAAAAGTTCAAGGATAAGTATTTTAGGGGTGGATTTTCAAAACCACTACCAAAAATAATATTTTTATGGCGGTTTTTTCAAAATCACTCATGAATGTACCAAGGATTGAATTTTAGGGGCAATTTTAGAAAAACAACCTTGAAAAGACCTAAAAATGTCCACTTTAAAAAACAAATCACATCAATTAGAGTTCATATGAAAAAGATATATCCATTTGAAGTATCCAAAATTTAGTAAAATTGCAACAGTTAGCATAAAAATAGTAAATGTTAGTTCAATATGCAAAAAATTCACTTACTTACAATGGAATTTAAAATTTTAGGTGTTCCATGTTCCCAATAAACTTTTTTTTTTTTTTCAAGTCAAAATATTCATATTTGATTAGTTCCAAGATCAAATTAAGCCTTGGAACTTACCAACCTCCTAACACATCTTAAAATTGATACTATTAAGGGTTTAGGAACCTCTTAACACATCTTAATATGATAGTACCAAGAGGTCACCTTTTCAATTATTTCTGCAATAACAATGGTTCTAATAGTGATGTACATTGGTCTCCAATCCATGGTTTTATGATCTTATGATTTTTTTTTTAATGACATCTTAGGGATATGGATGATTATAATGGTAGATCAATTAAGTTTTACCAACAAATTAGAAAAGGAAGTTGGAGAAACTCACTATGGTTATTTAATAATCAATTCCTTTAGTGATATAGACCCCATAATGATAGAAATGGAAATGGAAGAAGAAATATAACTCACTTGGAACTCATTGTTGTAGATGATGAAGCTCTTTGCAATGAAGTGTGGAGTTTCGATAGTCCTCTAGTAGTGATCCATGTCCAAAATGACTTGCAAGAATGATGATGATGATGATGATGATGATGACGATGGCTTTGAAAATGATGATGACGATGACGATGATGATTGTGGAGATGAAAATGATGATGATGATGATGATGACTGTGACAATGATTATGACGACTACGATGATGACCATGACGATGATGATGATGACAATGACGATGACGATGATCATGAAAATGAAAATCACGATGATGAAATGATGATGACCATGACAATGATGATGATGATGATGATGATGATTGCAATAATGACGACGAAGACGACAATGATGACCATGACGATGATGATGATGATGACAATGGTGATGACAATGATGATGATGATGATGAAAATGACAATGACAATGATGATGAAAATGATGATTATGGTGATGACGATGATGATGATGATGACTGTGACAATGAATATGACAATGATGACAATGAAAATGATGATGACCATGATGATTACCATGACCATGATGATATTGATGATGAGGATGACAATGACAATGATGATGATGATGATGACAACGATGATAATGAATATGATGATGATGATGATGATGATGATGATGATGACGATGACGATGACAACGACAATGATGACCATGATGATGAAGATGATGATGATGGTGACAATGATGATGAATATGACTATGATGATGACAATGATGATGACGATGATGATGATAATGATGATGATGATGATGATGATGACAAATGTGACAATGACGGTGATGACGATGATGATGATGATGATGACCATGACCATGATGATGATGATGATGACCATGACCATGATGATATTGACGACAATGATGATGGTGGTGATGATGATGATGATGAAGATGACAATGAAATGATGATGACTGCAACAATCACGATGGCGACGACGATGGTGAACATGACGATGAATATGATGATGATGATGAAAATGACAATGACAATGATGATGATGATGATGGAAATGATGATGATGATGGAAATGATGATGATGATGATGGTGATGATAATCATGATGAATGCAACAATAACGATGGCAACGATGATGATGACCATGAAGATGACAATGATGATGATGATGACCATGACCATGACCATGAAAATATTGATGATGATGATGATGATCATGATTACAATGACGACGATGATGATGAAGATGATGATGATGATGATGATGATGACGACGATGACATTGATGATGATGATGATGATGATGATGATGACAATTATGATGAAAATGATGATGATAACGATTACTATGACAATGATGATGATTATGACCATGGTGATGTCGATGATGATGATGATGATGAATACTACAATAATCGTGATGACAATGATGATGATAAACATGGCGACGATGATGATGATGATGATGCCAATGATGGCGATGACCATGAGGAGGAGGAGGAGGAGGAGGATAGCAATGTTTATTATGATGATGAAAATCATGACGATGATGATGATGATTAACTCATATAAATAAATACTTTGAAGAGAATAAATAATATAAAATATATAACAATCACATAACTCCAACATTTCATTTTTTTTGCAATATCATTGATCATCTAAGTCTTCATCCAAGTCTACATATGAATCATTTGGTTCAAAATCTTAGTTTAAAGGATTTTCCATATCAAAATCATCATCATCAAAGTCATTTTTGATAATATCATCGTCAATATAATCATCGAGAACATTTCCATATACATCTAGCTCAACTTCTTTGACTTCTTTATCTGATGATACATCTACCTCATCATCTTCTACATCTTATTCTTCTTCAATATCATCTTCTTCTAGTACATTATAATTTACAACCCTTCCTCTTGGATCATAACTAGCAACGTACGACCAGCCTTCCTTACCTAGAACCTATGAATAAAAAATGATGCAGGAGCATCTCAAGTGAGCCAGCGCGGAGGCAAAAGACAGCTGGAAAAGCGCCCAACACAAATTTTGAAAAATTCCTTGAAACATTAATGAAGTCATCAAGTGGAGGCACACTTGTAAATGTAAACGTACCTTGAGTGATTCACTCTCGTCCTTAGTATATAGAAGGCATTTATAATAGTTAATGCAAGTAGATAGAATTTAATGCGTAGATTAGACAGTTTAGAATGAGAGGGAAACGGGATATAGACACCCTCATTGTGTATTGTAACATAGACATAAAAAAGAATGAGATTATGCCAATTGAGAGCATAGGGGTGAAGAACATTACCAAAAAAGAGAGCATACAGAGCTGGAACAGAGAAACTGTGTTTGAAAAACACCCATGTATAGAGATTTGAATTAATAGAAGAAGTCTAATTTAGATTCATGGCATTGTATTTGTTTCTTGTATGTGTATGCTAAATGATATGTTCATGGTTTTTTCTCTTTATGTCATGCAATTTCTTTTATGCTATGTATGAATGATTTCTTGTTGAATGATTGAAATCTGAGAGAGTAAGGGAAATGAGTTTCAATTGTTTCTCTATCTGAGCAAGAGTTCCTGCAAGGAGTGCACTTGAGTGTCCGCAAGGAGTGCGCTGACAAAGGTTTCAGAGATTTGTCTCTAAAATCTCAGATAAGGTAGCTTTTGTTCTCACTCCCTCAGAAGTGCAGTTAGGCACAGGAGCCATGCAAGGTGTGCGCAGGCCAAGTAGAGTTTCAGGTTTGGTAACCTGAATGATTTGTGAGAGACTGTTGTTGTAGGTGTGCGCAGAGTCAAGGAAGTTCAACACTTGGAAGTGCTTGAAGGTTTTCCGCAAGGAGTGCGTGCAGGAGTCTTTCTTCAAGACTCAGAGTTGGAGAAAGCTCAGGAAGGATAAAGCCTTCAAGGTTGTCGAAGGAAGCACAAGAAGTTTGTGCATTGGAATAGTGAGAAGGCGTTGCGAGGTTGTGTCGTAGGCAGTTGAGTATCGTGGGAAAACCACTTGGTAAAAAGTTGCAGAAGTCCTTGTGAAGGAAAGAAACGGATGGTCGGAATTCTTTGTGGATAATTCGGGAAGTCCCATGAGCCGTCAGATTTCGTGGAAGAGCAGGGGAGTTACGAAGAGTATTCCCAGAGGTTTAAGCTCAGAAGAGGTAAAACTGTAGATTCAAGCCAACAGGGGTCGTTGGATTTGTAAGTGGATTTCTATTTCAGGGTTTCGTAGGTTGAAGTCCTATAATCCTATCAATAGTGTTCGCGAAATCATGAAATATGAAGTCCTGAAGGGACGAAAAACAATTTGTGGGCCACAGAATCAACAGGGTGGACAGGTGGCACATTCTCGACAAGGGAGTCAGTTCCGTTGACCATTTCGGGGTTTCGTGGGGTGAAGTCCCGAAACCTTTGCATCAGGAATCGTGAAATCGAAAACTCTGAATTCTCGACGGAGTGAAAGCTCGTTGAAAGGTCAACCTTGCAATCACATTGGAGTTTCGGTAAATTGGGTTTCGGAAGTCGAGGGGACGAGTTTCTTGACATCGCAACTCTCGAAATCACGATAAGGAGAAATATGAACTTGGCAAGGGAAAGGGTCAAGTGTTGATTGTTTCAAGTTTTGGAGATTGAGAAACAAGGCACTTGACCACCGGATTCACGAAAGTGCAAATTCCGATCTCTTGAAGTATAAGGGGGAGTTTCTCGAAGTAATTGTGGGTGCAGATTTCCTGAAAGGAAAATAGAGGAGCCATTTCCGAGAGCTCTTCAGGCCAGTGTAAGGGGAAAGATCCTGTGTACGTGACTTTGCAACCTGCGGGTTGAGGAGGGGTTGCGTCAAGGTGGTATCAAAGATCAGAAAGGTTTCTTTGCTTTCTGTAGTAGGGAAAAGGAGAATTCATCATGCTGCCGAGAAGAAGGGACAGGAAAGCACCCGATCCACCAGAGGAGAGGGAAATGTCGAGAATAAGGGGTAGGCAGATTCCTGATCCATCCATGGAGAGAGAAATGTGTGATTTAAGCGCCAGAATCGAAGACATGGAGTCAGCACAGAGGCGTATAGTCAGTGTTGGGGATCTTAGTGATTCCAAAAATGAAATTGAGGTTGAACATGAAGAAGAGGAAGTTGCAGCCGAAGATGCAGCAAACGAATGTTTGATTAGGGCTATTGCAAGAATGGGTGCAAGAGTGAAAATGGACATTCCAGTTTATGAGGGAAAATTGGATGTAGAGGAGATTCTAAACTGGATTAGAGATCTGGACACATATTTTCACTATGAAGATGTCGAAGAGGACAAGAAGGTCAAACGTGTTGTCACGATATTAAAAGGACATGCAGCATTATGATGGGATGAAATACAAGATGACAGACGCTGCAAAGGCAAGCAGAAAAACAAAATATGGGACAGAATGATCATGAAGATGAAGGTGAAATTCATCCCCAGAGATTATCAGATTACTCTATTTCGAAGAAAGCAAAATTTGAGACAGAAGTTGATGACAGTGAAAGAATACACTGAAGAATTCTACAGACTGAACATCAGGGAAGGTCATCGAGAAAGCGATTATGAAAAGGTTGCCAGATACATGAATTTCCTGAGATACGACATTCAGGATGAGATGAGAATGATAACCATCCTAATGGTGGAAGATGCTTATCAGATGGCTCTAAAAGCAGAAGAGAAGCTAAGCTGAAAGTAGGGTCAAAGAGGTCGAGGCAGAAGTTAGCCCAGAGGCAAATCAGTTGCCCAGGACAAACATCAGAAACCCAAGGAGGATTGGAAGAAACCTCAAACTCAAACTGAGAGAGGTGGAAGCTCACAGCGAGGGAAATATGCTGAACAGAGAGGACAACATACCAAACAGGGAGGAGGTTATGTTGATAATAATATTTTTCCTCATACTAGAGGTAGAGGAAGAGGAAGAGGTGGAGTAATAACATGCTTCACATGTGGTAAGAATGGGAACAAGTCTTATGAGTGTCCAGACAAAAATAAAGAAGGTGGTGAGACTCACATCACCAAAGCATAGAGGCGGAATGTTGAGGCAGAAGATGTTGAAGGCGGAAGATCGTTGATGATGCGAAAAGCTCTTTTGACACCAGAGAAGGAGGTGGATATTTCAGTCCAAAGAAACAGACTTTTTCGGACTGATTGCAAGACCAAGGATAGGGTATTCAAGGTCATTGTGGACAGTGGTATCACGGATAATCTCGTTTCAATAGAGATGGTAGAAAAGCTGGAGCTGGAGACGATTGATCATTCAAGCCCATATAGAGTTTCGTGGTTACAAAAGGGACATTAGGTAACTGTCACTAAACAGTGTTTAGTTGAATTTAAGATAGGAGGATATAATGATAAGATACTCTGTGATGTTATTCCT
>SNQJ01S0017348.1:44580-78812 GCA_010110895.2 Picea sitchensis | reverse complement strand
ATTGTTGGGTAGACCGTGGAAATATGACAGGAATGTGATTCATGATGGGAGAATGAACACATACACCCTAGAGAAGAATGGGAGAACTCACATGTTGCTTCCAGTCAAGGATAAGGAGGTGAAACCTGAAGTAAGAAACATTGTACTTCTCATGAGTGGGAAGGAACTTCTTACAGAGGTTAAGAAGAAAGAGGAATCGTAATTCATTGTGGTCAGGAAACTGAAGATTGTTTTGACCAACACAAGGGTAGATGATTTACCAGAAGAGGTTCAGGAGGTGCTGGAAGAGTTCGCTAGCATAGTAGTGGACGAACTACCTCGTTCATTGCCACCGATCAGAAGTGTGAGTCATCATATTGATCTCATACCAGGAGCCATTTTTCCAAACAAAGCAGTGTACAGATTGACGCCGCAAGAGAATGAAGAGGTCAAAAGACAAGTCCAGGATTTGTTGGACAAAGGTTTGGTCAGGGAAAGCTTGAGTCCATGTGTTTTTCTAACAGTACTCAGTTCGAAGAAAGACGGAGGCTGGAGGATGTGTACTGACTCGAGGGAAATTAACAAAATAACCATCAAGTACAAATTTACATTGCCAAGGATGGATGTTTTGATGGATTGCTTGAGTGGAGCAATTTTTTTTTCGAAGATTGATTTGAAAAGCGGTTATCATCAAATCCACATGAGAGAAGGTGATGAGTGGAAGACAGCCTTCAAGACCAATCAAGGGTTGTATGAATGGCTTGTCATTCCATTTGGCTTAACGAACGCGTCGAGAAACTTCATGAGGTTGATGAAAAAATTCCTAAGGGAGTTCATCAAAAAATTTGTTATCGTATATCTGGATGACATACTGATTTTCAGTAAAACAGTGGCAGAGCATCTGAAACATTTGGCTACAGTCATGTAGAAGTTACAGCAGGAGAAGATGCTGATAAACATGAAGAAATCCTCATTCATGAAGACAGAGATCATTTATTTGGGGTTCATTATTTCAATAGATAAATTGGGGATGGATCCAGATAAGGTGGAGGGAATCAAGAATTGGCCATCACCGAAGAATATATTTGAGGTGATAAGTTTTCACAGATTGGCTAGTTTCTATCGGAAGTTCATCAAAAAATTTAGTGGAATTAGTGCACCGATGATGGACACAGTGAATAAGAGACATAAGTCTTTTCACTGGACAGAAGAAGTTGAGAATAGTTTTAATTTGTTAAAGAGGAAATCACAGAACAACCAATTCTGGTGTTTCCTGATTTCCAAAAGACATTTCAAGTGAAATGCAATGCAAGTGGATTTGATATAGGGGCAGTCTTGAGTCAGGAAGACAGGCCGATAGCGTTCTTCAGCGAGAAGCTGAATGAAGCGGAAGTAAAATACTTCACTTATGACAAGGATTTTTATGCTATTATTCAGGCATTAAAGAAATGGAGACATTACCTGATCCCGAAGGAGTTTGTCTTATACAGTGACAATCATGCACTGCAGTTTGTGACTCAAGAGGAAAAGTTGAATCAAAGACATGTTAAATGGGTTGAATATATGCAAAATTTCACTTTTGTCATTAAACATATTTCTGGTACTGCTAACAAAGTTGTTGATTCTTTGAGCATGAAGTGTTTGCTATTGCAGGAGTTCAGAGTCAAAACGTTGGGTTTTGATGATCTTAGGGATATGTACAGAAATTATCCAGATTTTAAAGAGGTGTACGAAGCAGCTGAGAATCCAATTCTCATAGATAGAAGCCAATGGATAGAATACATGATCCAGGAAGGATTACTGTTTAAAGGTAATCATCTTTGTATTCCAAAATGCTCCATGAGAGAGAATTTGTTGAAGGAGAAACATAGTGGAGGATTGGTCGGACACTTTGGTCATGAAAAGACATTCGCAAAGTTGAATGAGTCATATTTTTGGCCAGGAATGTGAGCAGATGTCAAAAGGTTCATGGATAGATGCAAAATTTGCAGCACTCAAAAGGCAAGAGACAGAATGCAGGGTTTTATCAACCGTTACCCATACCTGAGAAGCCGTGGGATGCAGTCAGCATGGATTTCGTATTGGGGTTGCCAAGAACACAAAGAGGGTTTGACTCAATATTTGTGGTGGTGGATAGATTTTCCAAGATGGCACACTTCATTCCATGTCAGAAGACCAGTGACGCAACTCACATTGTGAATCTGTTTTTCAAAGAAGTCGTTCAACTTCACAGCTTACCAAGGAGCATAGTTTCGGATCGAGACACTAAGTTCATAGGACACTTTTGGAGGAACTTATGGAAGAATTTGGGAACTAAATTATCATTCAGTTCAGCATATCATCCTTAGATGGATGGACAGACAGAAGTGGTGAACATAAGTCTAGGAGACTTGCTGAGAATCCTGGTGACAGAACACCACAGCCAGTGGGACAACATATTACCACAGGCGGAATTTGATTATAATGACTCAGTTAACAGAAGAATGGGTTAGAGTCCATTTCATATTGTCTATGGCATGTAGCCAAGAGGAGTTTCTGAGATGAGAGATTCAGAACCAACTACGATTAGGAGCACTAGTGCAGAAGATTTCGCAGAATCGATGAAGGAACTTCACAGCCAGGTGAAGGAACGATTGCAAATTTCGAGCCAGGAATATAAGCGCAAAGTAGATCAACATAGGAAACAACTTCAATTTGAAGTTGGTGATTTTATTCTGGCACATTTGAGAAAGGAAAGGTTCCCAAGAGGAACATATAATAAATTGAAGATGAAGAAAATCGGACCATGTAAGGTCTTGAAGAAATTTGGGGCAAATGCTTACGAAATTGAATTACCCGATGGGATCGAAATTTCTCCGATATTCAATATCTCAGATTTGTACCCATATAAAGTTGAGGAGGCAAGGAAAAAAAATGAACAACTAGAGGTCCATTGGACAAAACAGATGTCAGTTGCAGAAAAGTCGCAGATGGAGCACATACTAGACAAAAGGGTTAGCAAGAAGACCAGGCGAAAGAAATACTTTGAATATTTGGTCAAGTGGAAGGGCCATCCAGTTGAAGATGTCAGTTGGGAGAATGAAACAGAGATACAGAGGCATGGACACACCATACATGAGCTCATGGACAATATCCCATGAAAATTTTCAAGCGAGGGAGTATAATGCAAGAGCATCTCAAGCGAGCCAGCGCGGAGGAAAAAGACAGTTGGAAAAGCGCCCAAGACAAATTTTGAAAAATGCCTTGAAACACTAATGAAGTCATCAAGTGGAGGCACACTTGTAAATGTAAATGGACCTTGAGAAATTTTCTCTCATCCTTAGTAGATAGAAGGCATTTATAATAGTTAATGCAAGTAGATATAATTTAATGCATAGATTAGACAGTTTAGAATGAGAGAGGGAAATGGGATATAGACACCCTCATTGTGTATTGTAACATAGACAGAAAAAAAGAATGAGATTATGCCAATTGAGAGCATAGGGGTGAAGAAAATTACCAAAAAAGAGAGCATACAGAGATGGAACAGAGAAACTGTGTTTGAAAAACACCCATGTACAGAGATTTCAATTAATAGAAGAATTCTTAATTCAGATTCATGGCGTTGTATTTGTTTCTTGTATGTGTATGCTAAATGGTATGTTCATGGTTTTTTCTCTTTCTATCATGCAATTGCTTTTATGCTATGTATGAATTATTTCTTGTTGAATGTTTGAAATCTGAGAGAGTAAGGGAAATGAGTTTCAATTGTTTCTCTATCTGAGCAAGAGTTCCTGCAAGGAGTCCAGTTGAGTGTCCGCAAGGAGTGCGTTGACAAAGGTTTCAGAGATTTGTCTCTGAAACCTTAGATAAGGTAGCTTTTGTTCTCACTCCCTCAGAAGTGAAGTTAGGCACAGGAGCCATGCAAGGTGTTCGTAGGTCGAGTAGATTTTCAGGTTTGGTAACCTAAATGATTTGTGAGAGACTATTGTTGTAGGTGTGCGCAGAGTCAAGGAAGTTCAACACTTGGAAGTGCTTGAAGTTTTACCGCAAGGAGTGCGTGCAGGAGTCTTTCTTCAAGACTCAGAGTTGGAGAAAGATCAGGAAGGATAAATCCTTCAAGGTTGTCAAAGGAAGCACAGGAATTTTGTGCATTGGAACAGTGAGAAGGTGTTGCAAGTTTGTGTCGCAGGCAGTTGAGTATTGTGGGAAAACCACTTGGTAAAAAGTTGCAGAAGTCCTTGTGAAGGAAAGAAATGGACGGTCGGAATTCTCTGTGGAGAATTCACGAAGTCCTATGAGCCATCATATATCACAGAAGAGAAGGGGAGTTACGGCGAGTATTCCCAGAGGTTTAATCTCAGGAGAGGCAAAACTATAGATTCAAGCCAACAGGGGTTGTTGGATTTGTAAGTGGATTTCTATTTCAGGGTTTCGTAGGTTGAAGTCCCGTAATCCTTGCAACAGGGTTCACAAAATCAAGAAACAAGAAGTCCTGAAGGGACAAAAAGATTTTGTGGGCCAGAGAATCAGCAGGCTAGACAGGTGGAACCTTCTCGACAAGGGAGTCAGTTCTGTTGACCATTTCGAGGTTTCATGGGGTGAAGTCCCGAAGCCTTTTCATCAGGAATCGAGAAATCATGAATTATGAATTCCCGATGGAGTGAAAGGTCGTTGAAAGTTCAACCTTGCGAGCACATTGGAGTTTCAGTAAATCGGGTTTCGGAAGTCGAGGGGATGAGTTGCTTGACATCACAACTCTCGAAATCGCGATAAGGATAAATCCTAAATTGGAAAGGGAAAGGGTCAAGTGTTGATTGTTTCAGGTTTCGGAGATTGAGAGACAAGGAACTTGACCACCGGATTCATGAAAGTGCGAAGTCCGATCTCCTGAAGTATAAGGGGGAATTTCTCGAATAATTGTGGGTGTAGATTTCCTGAAAGGGAAATAGAGAATACATTTTCGAGAGATATTCGAGCTAGTGTAAGGGGAAAGATCCTATGTACGTGACCTTCTGACCTGTGGGTTGAGGAGGGGTTGCATCAAAAAACCTGCTCACATTGGATTGGAAGAACATAAGTTTTTGTACTCGTCTCAAACATCCTTGTATTAACCATGGTAAATCCATCAACATTCTCAATAACAGTTCTTTCAAAATAACGTTCTTTCATCTATAACATGTACCATTTGACCTCTAACAAAACTAACTTGAAGGAATTAAAGTCACACTTGATTATATCATTCAAATACCCATAATATCTATTTTCAGATATTGTTGGATGTCTATCACTTCTAGAGGAAACATTAGTGACCTAAAAGACTGCAGTTATCCCAAAATCAAAGGTTTTCTTCTTGTCATCCAACTTTTTGATGTGAAATTTAGGAACAGTATGCCACATAGCCTTGTGGTTTTTCAACTGCAATATGCCCCACACATAAAAAAAATGCATATTTGTCAATGAATAAACATGATATTTAGACTTAGTAAAACTTTATAAAAGCAACACACCATGACAAACAATCAATAACATTAGTGTATATAAAAAAAATTAAAACAAAAGAAAATTTTAGAAATGGAATCAATACAAAGACATATATAATGAATAACTTACCATGGGATGAAAAGTATGCCCCCCTTCACAATTCCCATACATTAAACATTGTCTTTCAACTGCTTTCCTTACAAGTATTCTTCTTTTCAATCCTCTACATTGATTGCAAGGGAAATAAAATTTCTCATCAGTATCGACCAGTGCATCCCATGCATCCCTTAACCTAGAAACCGTCCTTTGACTCTCTTTAAGTGTTGGCATTGGGATTTCCTATATTTACAACAAAATCCATTGAAGCAATATAAGTACATTAATATATGAATTATATATTCTAATTACAGTACAAATATCAGTGAATTATATTGACCCCATATGTACTAGAGAATTGATCCATTTTCATCATAGATGTTATCACTGAAATTTTGTCCGCAAATGGTTACAGGAATCCAACATCTTCAAACAACTATTAGTTCACCCATGGACCAAAAATGCAATTCCAAAATGTCCAAAACTATACAACCACTTACAAAATTAGCGTGCACTAAGGATATATAGGAAGTGCGCGCACGTGCGACAGTCAGATAACATTGGAAAAGCGCACATGCACTGGACGCGTGACTGTGGACGTAAAAAGTTGTGCACTCCTCAAAACGACACATTTATGATATTGGTCAGCCTTCCACCCACTTCTGGTTTGGCTTCCAAGTCGATTTGACATCAAAATCTTGGTTGAATCTGAATGGGGGATTGGTCAAAGACCTAAAGGTTCCCTAAAGGGCCCCTTATTCACACTAAGAACTGGTTTCATAATACCTCAAATCTATGTTATAAAAGAAAGCCATGGGTGCATTATATTTTCAAGGAATTCATTTGTATTGTTATGTTGTTGATATTTTCTTGGAGGATCCTCTTTCCTCATCAAGAGCATGCTAGCACCATTTCAGTTAGCCATTCATATCACCTCTAGATTGGATGTGCTTTAGATTCTCTTCACCATTTCATTTCAGTTCCTCACTTGTAAGAAGAGCTCAATATTTAGGGGTCCAATAACCCTCCCTTGGAGGAAGAGGGGACCTAAAGTCTCCCTTTCTCTTTAGTGTTTTATTTCCACTAATATAATTCTTTCCATTGGTGGCATGAGTCTTGTTTGTTTCTTGTTCCAATGTCCTTATGCACTATAGGTTAATTCCTTTTATAGTTATTAGTTTAATTATTTTCTTATCTTTTATGATTTATACTTCTAACTCTTTCCTCGACTGTTGTCTTGCCTAGCTGACCCAACTATGCTTGTAAGCACCCTTATTTTTCTCATTTAGGTGACAAAAGAGGTGTAGCAGATTGGTGACTCCATTGGGGAAAGGTATCAATTTCCTACCCCATTTGGGTTATGTTAGCTCTTCTTTTTGTTTCTTTAACTTGCAGGGACCATAACCGGCCCAAGCTGGCCTGCAAAAATCCAAGTTCAAAGCTGAGCAAAGAGAATTTCATCTGAAATTTTCTTCATGGCCGTGTAACAGATAGTGCATGCATGTTTTAACCCATAGGTGTGTGTCCAGTGCACGTGCTCCGAAACCACTGTATTTCTCAGTGCCTTCTACACACCAGCACCCATAAGTCACTTTCAGTTTGTGCATTGGCACCCACAGCGCCTCTGTATATTCTGAGACTCGTGCACCTGTGCAGAAAACACACATTGTAATTTTTTTGTGATCTGTGGAAGGCCCATAGACTTCTTAAAATTGATTCCATGCACATTACAATCTGCACCACACTTATATTCCCTCTCCATATAAAGGGATTAGTCAAAACATAGGCACTTAGGGGGTTAAAATCAATATTTCCTCTTTTGTTTTCATTTTTCCACGTGGATGGCTTGCTTTGAGTAAGAGTATAAGTTGGAATCATCTTTAGATCACATATAAAAACTGCATTGGGACTAGTAATTGGATATCAATCGTTGAGTATGCTCTTCTCTTGCGCCCCAAAGTGATATTGAGAATCAGAAAGAGATTGAGGAAAAATTTCATCTCCCTTAAAAAGACAAAATCTTTAGGAGAGGACAACAGCCCCCTTGTGACTCCTCTTAGTTTATTTTTTCAAAACACATCTTAATATTGTAACAGGCCCATACATGCCCACATGCTACAAAGATAGGATAGTGATTGAAATTTACTTTCTTAGATTAAATCACTAGGGAAGTTTAAAGGTTTTGTAATGGGCCCATGCATGCCCACATATGCACAATCTAGTATAGTTTCAAATCTTTCTTAGATTAAATTGCATTAGGGAGATAAAGGAATAGTAAGGACCCACATGTCTGCATGCTAGTTTCCTAGGGGCTTTAAAATTCCACATGGTTGTACCAACGAAATTTAGTTAATTAGGTAATCAATACTTGTAAGGACCAAGCAAAGTCCACATGCAGCAAGGTGACACCTAATTTATTAAAAACTCTTGGCACACTTTAACTTATTCACACATAAATTCACTACTCACTCACATAGTTTTCATCTTGAAACGTGGAGCTTGAAGTAAGTTTCCTCCAAAAGGATTCTGAAACACCCCACCGTTTTCTTGATGAAACTATCCACTCCCACTTAATTTCAACGAGATTGGCTCACCCCCAATCTCTAAGACAACCACATCTAAAAATTTTCTAAAAACTCACTAATTTTTCCTCCATAGGAGGTGCCAAAAGAATTTTTTTAGTCTAGGTAGGATTTCGGGGATAGGCATCCAAATAACCCCCTGTTATCTGGTTCTCACATCTTCAAACAATACAAGTTGTCAAATAGAGAACTTTAAAATCCTCCAAGTCAAGTGTTCCTACACCATAAGGCAGGGAGATACCCATGAAGGGTTGAAGGCCGAGGTCCGCTTGTTCTCTGTGTCACCCCTTGAGGCACCCACCTCTTGGATGGGATCCAACCCGTGACCCATTTCTTAGGCCGAAAATCTAAATGTCACACTTTGACTGAG
Organism: Picea sitchensis; assembly: GCA_010110895.2. Classification (NCBI taxonomy): domain Eukaryota; kingdom Viridiplantae; phylum Streptophyta; class Pinopsida; order Pinales; family Pinaceae; genus Picea; species Picea sitchensis. The sequence continues at coordinate 70,322 of SNQJ01S0017348.1, read as the reverse complement.
GTACCTAGTGACCAAATTTTAGGACATCTACCCAGGGGGCAATTATGGGCTACAATTACACCTTGATTGTATTTTGTATGGCTAGTGGGAAATATCACCATCTCTTTCGAGGTATGCACCCTCTACCCCTCATTATAACTGATTACTTCATCCTTCACTAGTTCCTCTTCCAGTGGCTTCAGACCCCACTATTGAGTTCTATTGGAAGGTCTAGTCTTGTTTGAGAGGAAGGATGTTACATCTTTTAGGACACGAGCATTTTTTTTCCTTGTTCTCCCACGCAGACAAAATCCACCTACCCATATGTATGCTTCTTTATTCATTGATTTATGTATGTTGTTCTTGTAATTACATATGATTGCGAGATATATTGTGGAGGTCCAAGTTATACAAAGTCTCTTGTTCATTAATTTCTCTCATCACCATTTGAACACATCCACTTTTCTAGTTGGACATCATAGGGGACCCACAAAATCCCTGCCATTCCAGATGCTTGCTAAATATCCCTCCCATCCTAGGGGGAGTTCCTAGTCTTGCCAACTCATCGATCGTACTTTCCCACACCCCTGTGAGTGCTACTGTCTTAGGATCAGCTTTGCTTGGTTCCACTTTTCTTAGGTCCACTTCCCAAGTTCAAACATCCCCACACTCTCCTTTACACGGAAGCAGGGAGCCAACTTCTTCTCAAGGGGGAAGTACAAACCCACCTCGTCCCCCTCAAGGGTCAGGTATGTAAAAAAATCACACCATGGCCAGAACTAATCCTCTACCACCACCTCAGATGCCATATTTGGCTTCACTCAACATACTAGATCTAACTAAACTCACCAATGATCCTATATTGCACAACCCCACATGGCCTACAATTCCTACCAAACTGCCTTCAGACATCCCCAAGTTTGAAGGAAAACTGGGAGATGATCCCGCCAACCATATCATGACCTTTCACTTATGGTGCTCTTCAAACAACATCACGGACGATTCCATCTGATTAAGGTTATTTCAACATACACTCACTAGCCCATCAACTTAGTGGTATGTAGAAGAAAAATATGGATGCCATGTTACCTTTGATTCCTTGGCCAAAGCTTTCTTTACCTTCTTTCAACTACCAATTTGTCATGACAATGGCCTCGAACTACTCTCGTAATTTAAAAAAACCTTTGCCATGCACATCATTGACCACATTCACGAGTGGCGTCAACGACGTAGTCTCTGCAAAGGTGAAGCTACTCCACAAGAATGTCTCAATTGGTTCCTCAAATCACTTGTTTCCCTCCTTTCCAAAGACGTATCCGTCACCCTCCCCCAGTATAAAGAAGAAGGCATTAGGAAGGCCCAACAGTTCGAACTCATTTACTCACAGTAAGGGTACTTGTATATGGTCCTACCTGATGCCCTGAGACCCATGCCATTCGGCCAGGACAAACCTGGGATGTCTCACTTAGCAGATGGATTGATTGGTACCACTAGACACCACAATTCACATCCCCAACAACCACCAATGTATGGCACACCTCAATATCCACCAGCATATGGTAGACCCCCTTATTATAATCCTCCCCCTTATCCACAACCATACCCCTTAACCTTTCTTCCACCCACTAGCGGACCATCACCAGCACCCACAATACACGTCGCGACCCAACCTAGTTCTGGTACCCCCTGTACCTTTTCTTACACCCTAAACACTAGTGAAAGCATCACGCCTTCCTACACATCCTACAGATCATTACCACAGAACAATCTGTACTTTCCTTTCCCTGTCCCTCCCAGCCCATTCCTTCCCCACACTGACAACCACATGCTGGGGTTAATTTTGTTCAACCCTCTCTCGTACAGCAGTATCAAAATTTTAAACAGTTGAATATGGATAATCTATCCCATCAGTCGAACAATGCTAGGAAGAAAGGAAAAAATTGAAACAATAATAATAATGGACCAGGAGGAAATCAGAACCAACCCTAGCCGAACCAATCTGTCGAGGGTAACCAAAACCAAGGGAACCAGAACCCCCAAGGGGGAAATAACAACAAATGCCAAGGGAAGAACAACAAAAATATTCGGAAAACCTTCCCTTGTGCCCTTTGTGGTGAATGTGGCCATTATACTCACCATTTACCCCAAATAGAGGACTTTAAACAGATGAAAGAATCCATAAGTGGACCATGTCCCCCAGTACTGCTTGCCCCCTAGTAGGCCCCACAACAATATGTGCAGCACCCACCCCTGGCCGTGTTGCAAAAACCCATACCACATCAAGGGGTGATGAACACCTAACAAGAGATGCAACCTTCACCACCATAGGTAGGACCATATCACAACCTGAGCACTTCTGCAAATCGAACTATCCTCCTCACTAGTGAGGAATAAATCCTTCTACAAACGTGCGGTCGTCAATACAGCGCACCCTCTAACCCTACTCCCACTACTTCGGAGGCCATCCTAGTCATGACTAGCCCAACTTTGATGATTCTGTGCCCTAATAATGAAACACCTATTTGCATCCCTCGCATGCCATTGCACAGGAATGTCCACAACCCTCAAGCTAGGGCAGCCCACAATTATAGTTTGGTTGATGACTTGGCACAATCCCCCGCTTCCATGTCAGTCTTAGAAGTTCTTCAAACTTGTCCTACTCAACGGAAGTCATTACTTTCTTCCCTGGGGGCAGCCGACCCTGCCGATACTTGACTCATCACATTTGATCTCAACAGTGGAGAACCCTGTCTCCCCGCTCTTGTCGATTTTCAAATACCGGCTAAAATCCGGAATATCACAGTCCACTACTGCATTATTGACGAAGGTGCATCCACATGCATCATGTCCAAAACTGTATGGAAAAAACTTGGCTCTCCAGAGATAATACCATCTGTCATTACTCTGAGGGATTACGACGGGCGACCCTCGCCTACCGAGGGGATCTTCCAAAATGTCCTCATTGAACTTGGGGGGGAAACTACTCTTATTGACATTGAGGTTATCGATGCCCCACTCGACTACAATATTTTGTTTGGTCGTAGCTACATGTATGCTATGAAGGAAGTCACCTCTTCTATGTTCTGAACCATGATGTTTCCCCATAATGGAAAGGTCATTACCATCGATCAGGTATCACATTATGAGCTAACCCTTCATCCAACATCGACAACATCCTCCCTTTTGTCCACACTAATATGGATGCCTATCCACTCATCGATATGGGCCCCAGAATTTTTAAAGACCCATCCTTGCTAGGGACATACCACATAGCACCATTGCTCATCCATCCCTCAGCACAACTATGTGCCATTTCCACCAACGAAATGACAACTGAAGATACTCTCCCTCCCAGCGAGGCCTCTTTCACCCCTGATGTCCCACTAGTTATAGAATACCTCCCTTAGGAATCTCCTAGAACTTGTTTAGCTCTAGTCGTTCTTGATCTTCCCCTCCCCTAGGGCCATATCCTAGTTTGGGAAATAGTCCCCCAAGCCATTACCCAAATCCCTTTCTTTTACCCCCCACCGAGTGTACAAGCTTTCCAGGTAGCCGCAATGCTCACCCTTCCTAACATGGTGCTGGAAATCCCATTATGGTATCTGCATCCACCTGAGATGGTTCCTCAACCATCCCTCCTTCCCCAAATAGAAGGAATCTCATTGCAGATTCCCATAATTACCCCCACCATCCCACCCACACTCCCACTCAGTAGAACCCCTTCTACAACTGGAAGCATATGGAAAAATAAAGATCCCACCGCTCCACTTCCCCCACATGTCCAACCTCCTTGTGCATTATGCAAGAAAGACGGACACCCCACCAACAAATGCCCATCTCTACCTGAGCTACACAATATAATTAAACTCCCTTGAGCACCACCATTGCTCGTCTCTTCATCCAGTACTGTCGCTATCTCCCCTAACACAAATAGCAAAGGATTGCGAACCAAATTTTCATGCGGCATCTGTTCAGAATATGGCCATTACACACACCATTTTCCAGCATTACCTCAATTCTCACAAATGCTAACAGTCATACGCCATAACTTTCAGCAATAACTCACCCCAACAATGTCACCGACATCCATTATGTCATGACCTCAGTCAATGAATGTATGAGATGTCCCTGCTATCTATGTGAATCAATTGATCATTTCACATATCAATGTCCTATGATCATTGAATACAGGCTTCGCCAACTGGCCCTTATTCAAAACCCTACATCCCCCCCCCCTCTAGCAGGACCAATGAGTACCCCCACCCCATCACTTGATGTGGTTCATATCTTCTTGCCAGAACCTGAGGCACTCCCTACTCCCCCATGGTTCCTGGATGATTTATATGAGGATTTCCCCCTAAATCCCCTCAATTCTCCAATTCATTTCCCCACGGAAATTCTACGCCCAACTACCGTTTTCAACTCACAATATATCGATATTTGGTTTATGTCGATTGAACCATCACAACCTCCTTGCGATACCCCCTCTCCATCGCTACTACCAAAAATCAACCCCACGGTGATCGTCACTGAAAATAATCCTCTCGATCCCCTATATTTTCAATAGTTTCACTATGACGAAGACAACCTTGAGGAGTTAACTAAACCTGATTTCCCATGGGACATGCTCCACCATAGAGCTCTTTTTCCTTCACAAAATGTCATCGTGCCTCCTAACCAAAACCCCATATACACAGTTGAAACCAAATATTTTCTCCCACCGGAGTATATAGATTGGTTCAAAAACCCTATCCCTTCCCCCGATGCTTTTGAAGAAGGAAATATGGCCAATATTTCCCCCACCATCAAAATCGATATTTCCATCAAATATGAGGTGTCAAAGGAAATCACCATTGGTGTTGCATGCTCTCCTGAAGAAACCACCGCCTACAAAGCTCTCTTCCAAGATTACCGGGACATCTTTGCCTGGTCATACATAGAGATGCTCGGCCTTGATCCTCTATTGTCGAACATCGTATAAACACCTGGCCTAATATCACACTTGTCTGTCAAAAACAGTTTCTGCTACACCCATACAAAGCTGCAGCCATCAAGGTCAAAATTGACAAATTATGCGTTGCAGGGTTAATATACCCCATCGCATATATGTCATGGGTCTCCAACCCCGTCCTTGTCAATAAAAATAGGGCACTATCTGCGTCTGTATGGAATTTCACGATCTCAATCATGCCTGTCCCAAGGACAACTTTCCAATGCCCTTTATCGACCAAATTAGCAATGATTGCGCCAATCACGAGGCCCTATCTTTCATGGACGATTTCTCTAGCTACAACCAAATTCAAATCCACCCAATCGATCAGTACAAAACCACATTCACTACCCCCTGGGGCACTTTTTCATATCGTGTCATGCCTTTCAGCCTCAAGAACACAGGAGCCACTTTCCAACATGCCATGACATACATTTTTCATGATCTGGCTCAAATCATTCTCACCTACTTAGATGATCTCACCGCTCGCTCCAAAAAACGCACTCAACATCTCAATTATTTACGAAACATCTTCAAACGGTGTTGTCAATACAAAATCCACTTGAATCCCCTCAAGTTCATGTTCTGCATTACTGTTGGATGCCTCATGGGGTTTATCATCTCCCAACATGGCATTATAGTTGACCCCCTCAAGGTTCAAACCATCACGGAAATTCCCCCACCCTAGAATTTATGCCAACTGTAGAGCCTACAAGGCAAAGACAAATTTGTATGCCTCTTTGTCCTTGATTACGCCACTCGAGCACACGATTTCCTTTGCCTCTTATGTCATGATATCCCATTTCAATGGGACGAACATGCCCAAAATGATTTTGATGATCTCAAAGCAGCCCTCTCCAACACTCCGTTAATTAGTCCACCCAACTATCACCGCGACTACATCCTTTATATCTCATCCTCTGTCGTCTCAGTAGCAGGAGTTCTCTTCCAAATAGGGGACGATGATTGTGATTATGTAATTTACTACATTATTAAAAATCTTTCAAGGACACCCTTGAAATACAATCACGAAGAGAAATTGTCCCTTGCAGTTGTCCTCGCAGTCCATAAATTGCTCCATTACATCTTGCTTCAAACTACCAAATTTGTAGTAGATTCCAACCTCATGCAATAATTGCTCAGTCGCCGACAAATTAATGGTAAATTTTCCCGATGGATCGTCATCCTTCATGAGTACGACCTTGAATTTTCAACACCCAAGAGAAAGAAATCCCTCATCCTAGTTGAATTCATCATGATATTTCCCTCTGATACCACCCATACCCCCATCAATTATGACTTCCCCGATGAACATCTCTTTTACATCCCCTCGGATGACCCTTGGTATGACGATCTTCTCTTCTACCTCCGAACATAGAAATTCAGAAACCACCTCTCTCGAGACGATCATCGACGTATTCATCACCAGGCTCCCTGCTACCTACTTATCGTTGATATCTTATATCAGCGAGGGGTCAACACTGTACTCCATTGATGTTTGACTATCGATGAGGTCGATCAAGTCTTGAATGACTGCCATAGTGGTGCTTGAGGGGGCCAACTCTCCGGGATGTCCACCTCTCAAAAAATCATTCGCGTCGGTTATTTGTGGCCTACATTGTTCCATGATTGCATCCACACTATGAAACGATGTAACAATTGTCAGCTTTATGCCAACAAATCACGAGCACCACCTGCCCTTCTACACCCGGTCATTATTGTCGGCCCCTTTTGCAAATGGGGCATAGACATCATGACTTGCAACCCTCCATCCAACAATGGACACAAATACATCGTCGTCGCAGTCAATTACTTCACTAAGTGGGCTAAAGCCATGCCTACATTTAACAACACTGTTGACACCGCAACACGCTTCTTCTTCAACCACGTCATCTCTCGCTTTGGAGTCCCACTATAGCTAGTCTCTGATCACGGGAAACACTTCGAGAATGATATCTTTGTTGAACTCTCCTCTCGGTTAGGCTTCTCCCACAAGTTTGCCTCCCCATATTACCCTCAGTCCAATGGATAGGTAGAGGCAGTCAACAAGGTCCTCAAAATCATGTTGCAATGCACGGTTAACAAACATAAGCTCAATTGGAACCATATGCTATTTTCCACGCTCTGGGCTTATCACACGACAGTTAAAACTACCACTGGATTCACACCATTTCATCTTGTTCATGGGGTCGAGGCCACTCTCCCCATCAAATGCGAAATTCCCAAATTACGCACCGCCATTGAGCTATTACCTGACACTGCTCCAATGGAGCAGCATTTGTTGAACTTAGATTCATTGGATGAATACCATCGGTCTTCATTACAGAACAATGAGGCAGCCCAAAAATAGTCCAAGGCCACCTTTGATCGCCATGCCAACCTTCACTCATTCAACGAAGGTGACCTCATCCTTGCTTACATATCGCTCACGATACCTTTGGCCATGGAAAGTTCGATTAATTATGGCATGGACCTTACATCATCCATCATTTCCTCACTAAAGGCACCTACATTCTAGCCTCCCCTGATGGTCACCCTCTCAAAGAACTCGTCAATGGGTTGTACTTAAAGAAATTTAACGCCTACAAGCGTAGCGATACTACACTAGGCTTGTTCTTTCTATACACTTTTTTAGAGTTTTTAGTATTCTTCTCCATGCCTTCATCTAATTTACCATTTGTGTTATTGACAGATGCCTCCCCCACCAACCTACCACACTGGTTACACTGATGGAGCTAGTCGTTGGACATAGAATCTCGCTTCGGCTGTATGGGCCCTTTATTCCCCCTGACAAATGCTACTCCACTCCAGCGGCATATGTTTGGGGTCAACAACCAATAACCAAGCAGAATACATAGCATTCATTGGCCTCCTCGCTAAGTCCAGTCACCTCCATGTTCGCCACCTTAGCATTTTATTATATTCCCAACTGGTTTTCCTCCAGCTCAACAATGTGTACCGTGTCCGCAATATGTGCCTCTTCCACAAATACCTGCAAGTTAGAATATTATCTCGACATTTTGATTCCATCACATTTATACATATTCCAAGACAATTTAATCAAATAGCAGATAATATGGCTAACCTAGTGTTAGATTGGCATTTATCACATCAAGACACCAGTATGCATCCATAAATCGTCATCAATCTATCAGCAGCATATAGATTAGACACCATCAAAAAACACTAAAAAACATCAACACAAGTGAACACCACAAAGATCCCAAAAAAGTATACCCATACATATATATATACCGATCAATGTGTCATCAGTGTTTACAAAAAAAATAGTACATCAGGTACACTATCCGTAGGTAGGTAAACCACCTTACCCTTATAGATACAAAACGGTGCTACACCACCATATACAAAATGGGCTCACCAGCCTATATAGATACCAAACAAATACATAAATGCAAAGGTACTCATGGCACCTCTAGAGCTCCACCACCTGGTCCTCTCTCTAGAGGAGGGGCCCCACCAGCTAGGGGTCCCTCAGGTCCCGAAGGCAGTCTCCCAGTCATCGTCGCCCCTGCTACAGCCGCTCTCCAAACCATGGTCCACCATTCTATCGGAACAATCACACACTAGTCTAGGATCCCCTCGTCTAGGATCCATGACCACATGCCCTCATGCACTCCCTATAGTACTGCCTCCAAGTGGTGAAGAACATCCTCAAACTCTCCCCCGGCCTCTGTCATAGGAGCATGTGATGGCCCTACACCGGGGTCATTGAACTAGCGTCGCCTCGCCGCTCTCTCATCATCAATGGGCCTTGCCCAAGCATCATCCCTCTGTCGTCGCTCTCTTGCCCACGACTCTCCCCACGAAAGCCTCACTGACCCCTGACTAGTCGGTGCTCTAACCAACCCCACCTCGTGCCCGTGAGGCTGCACATCTGCACATACAACAAACAAATGGTAGCATCAACATCCATCTATACATAACAAACATGCTATACTATCTAAAATATCAAACCATCAAAAATCAAATCATACCTATGTGGTCGAACACCTCTCCTAGTGGTATCACCATCTCTGGATCATCCCAGAAGTCCACCCCAAAATAGGGATACCACAGTATGATCTGTGGAATATGACACCACACCTATATAGCCTCGGCCATGAAATAGTGGCCACCCTCCCCACCACCGTGACAAACTAGGATCATCGCCCACCACCTCAGTCACAACTCTCACACACCAGGAGCACCTAATAGCACTCTAGGATGCAACATCGACACCCTCTCCAAACACCATGCCACGAAGATAGAACCAAAGGAAAACTCCCCTGAGTCAGCAGCTCAACACTTGTCAAGCTGCCCTACCATATTGGCATGGAGCATCAAGCCCTAGGCGAAGTGCTCTCCTGCCAGTGCCCTCTCCATGATCCTCAGCTAACCTCCATTGATCCCCTAAGTCGCAAGAGACCCATAGACTCTCACAATCCTCACTGCCATGCAACGATGCACAAGGGCATCCATCACCCCAATACTCACTATGGAGCCTGACATAAAGTTCTCCCCCGAACAATATCTCCGGGCTAAGATATCCAACTGACCATCCCTGGGTACTACGGGCTCCATCGGTAGTGGGATTCACCGAAAAAGGATCCCAGTCAAGAAATATACATCCTCCACCACAATGAAGGCTAGCTTCTCACCCAACACCATAAATAAATGCAGGTCAAGGCTCCACATCCTGATCAGAAAATGCAACAAATACTCATGTGCCTGCACTAGAGAACACTCAAAAAACTTCAGCAACCCACATGCTGCCAAAGCATATTGGACTGTCAGCTCCTCGTCCCTCACTGTCTCCCTCAAGCGTAACCAGTCCCTCTCTTTCTAGTGAACCAGAATCGTAAAAATGATCACCTACACCCACATATACATCACTTGATTAGCCATCATAACCTCAAAAAATCCAAAAAAGATAATTTTTTACACCCTTCAGCTTTGCCTCACAGGCGCGACTGTTTTTCCCCCAGACGTGTACACATGTGTGCATGTTAATCCCCCAGTCACACAGTCATGCACGACTATTGGCCATACATAATTGCATTCATGAGCCCCTATCACACATACAAGCATGCATCATAGTGCGCATGTTCACTACACAGTTGCACATGCATGCATAGCTGTTAGGGATACAAATGTGCATGCATGCGTTGTTGTGCCTTGCACAAGTGAGCATACAATGCTTGTCAGTTTTCCCCATTAGGGTGCCCCCATGCGTGGATGTCTGAATTATAGTCACACACCCATGCATGCAAATTTCGTGATTTCCCGCGCACTAGGGGGCCCACACCCACAGAACCCCCTGTACAACCCTCCGTACAGGCCCTTCCCAAAAACAGAAACCCTAACTCTATGTAGGAGGATACAACAACCAACCTGACGCTTGTTGATCTTGAATCAGCTGCCCCAATCTCCTAGAATCACCAAATCTCCTCTATAATCACTTGTCCACTCAATACGACAGCTGGTACAAATGAGGTGGCTTTGTGGGCCCTACAACTATATATAGTCCATTTGGTCAAACTTCCAAACTCAATTCCAGGAGCTTCGAGCATTTGTTTTCCAATCCATCTTCAACCACGGGATTAGGACCCCGTCACCTACACCATTCCATTCCCCAAGCCACTTTCCATCCTCATCCCCCATGGGGCATTTTTCTCATATTACGCTCAAGTACGCATGCTTACATTATTGAATTACTGCTATATGATCTTTCTCTTCAAATATTTTTCACGTCGGTTATTTGGTTTTCATGTGTGCGGGTACCTAATCATTACACTTCAGCAGTATCCTTTCAGGTATATTATCGACACTGGCATGTAGTCATTCCCTCTGAATAAAAAAATGCATCTCCCAATCACACCCTCCAATCTTTGCCTCTAGGATCCCTATATCTAGCTCTGCAGTACTGTCACCTCCACTTCATTTTGGTACTATCACCCAGTAGCACTCTCCCCCACATGAGTTGTCCCATTCATAGTTCCCCTAGGCATTTTGAAACTCATGTTATTTTCACCCCCTAGGGATGGGAGTCCCGATAGTCTTACGAATTTCTGAGAGTCAACCCCATACTCATTCTCCTCATTTTGATAGCTTTCCCAATGGACTCCCAGGTTATCTCTTCAAGGTTTTATTTTGATTGTGCCTCTGCAGTATCATTAACCATCCATTTCATCCACAATTAGTTTTCCCATCCACAAAATTCCCTCAATCCATTTACCTCGTATAGAAACCCACCCATGGGGCCCCCACCCTCCACCAGTTCTCCACACACCTTGTGCCCTAACCAACCCAACCATATTTCACTAGGGCACCCATTTCTGTATTTGTACACCGATCCGAAATTATTCTTTATTCATTGTACAAACCCTTTTTCTACATTTTTCATAGCTTTTTGTTGTCGCCTTTAATGGCCTTCCTTTTCCCGGTAAAGCAACCCTTTTTTCCCTTGGTTGGGGAATTTTTTCACTTCACGACATCAATGACATTATCCATAAACCCCGAGTATCTTACAACCCATACACCTTCTGATCTCTGTGTTTATCCATTTTTTTTGTGCCTATGGCACCGCTCACCCTTGTCTAGTCATCCCCCTGACACTAGATTCAATTTTATGGTTGTTTCCACTTTGTATATCTCCCCAACCAAAGGCAGTCTTGAGTCTCATTGCCTCTTTACATCATCCATGTACCTCATCAGTTCCTGATCTCATCCAATGTATTTTAGAAATCCCTTTGCTTCTTGGAGTCCTATCTCCCTTTTTGTCGTCATCTCCATGGTTTCCATAAGGGTGGTAGTATCTTGGCTCTCATTACCGTTACAATGAAGAGTCTCAGACGGAAAAGGGAAAACCACCATTGTTCTATGTTGTTGTTGACCCCCATAACATTCGACTTCAACACTATCTCATGTTACGGTGGGTCTTACTTTGTGACTATTGCAGTTGTTTTATCTTAGCCGAAGACCTCTAAAATTTTATAGAATATCAATGTCTGCACATTATCAACACTTCTCACAGGTGTCCTTACCTTTTTCAGAGTTTTTTCACCATCAAAATTGTCCTCTGTTATTATCAAACCACCCCGGAGGGCACTGCAATGATCTATGTCCACCCACATCTTCAGTTATTGTATTACATCTTCTTGAGTTACATGACATGAGCATGGGGCATGCCTACCTCGTTTGTACACAGTTTTATTTTTTCCATAGGCTTGGGTCCTACAGTTTCCCCTCTCCTTCCAATGGATCGCTCTTGACACTCCCCACAACGCTCTTTCTTACACAGGTACTCTCAGTAGAAGAAACATTAATGAATTTTGGCTATATGTATGCTCCTAACCTCATCCATCAGGGGGCATCTGTTATCACTACAATTTCATCTGCAAATGGTTACAGGAATCCAGCATATTCAAACAGCTATTAGTTCACCCATGGACCAAAAATGACCAAAAATGCATTTCCAAAAGGTCCAAAACTATACAACCACTTACAAAATTAGCATGCGCTAAGGATATACAGGAAGTGTGTGCATGCATGATAGTCAGATAACATTGAAAAATCGCACATGCGCCCGATCCGCGACTGTGGATGCAAAAAGCTATACACTCCTCAAAACGGTGCATTTATGATAATGGTCGGCCTTCCACCCACTTCTGGTTCAGCTTCCAAGTCGATTTGAAAACCAAATCTCAGTTGAATCCAACTAGGGGGCTGGTCAAAGACCTAAAGGGCCCCTTATTCACACTAAGAACTGGTTGCATAATACCTCAAAGCTATGCTATAAAATAAAGCCATGGGTGCACTATATTTTCAAGGAATTCATTTGTATTGTTATGTTGTTGATATTCTCTTGGAGGATCCTCTTTCCTCATCAAGAGCATGCTAGCACCATTTCAGTTAGCCATTCATATCACCTCTATATTGGATGTGCTTTGGATTATCTTCACCATTTCATTTCAGTTCCTCACTTGTAAGAAGAGCTCAATATTTGGGGGTCCAAGAGCCCTCCCTTGGAGGAAGAGGGGACCCAAAGTCTCCCTTTCTCTTTGGTGTTTTATTTAAACTAATATAATTATTTCCATTGGTGGCATGAGTATTGTTTGTTTCTTGTTCCAATGTCCTTATGCACTATACTTTAATTTATTTTATCATTCTTAGTTTAATTATTTTCTTATCTTTTACGCTTTATACTTCTAACTCTTTCCTCTACTATTGTCTTGCCTAGCTGACCCAACTAGTCTTGTAAGCACCCTTATTTTGCTCATTTATGTGACAAAATAGGTGCGACAATAGATTTATTAAAGGTTTATAACAGTAACAAAAAAATAATCAACAAATCAAAACCATACAGTTTTACCCCATTAGTTTTAAAGCTTGACTATAAGCAAGTAATAAAATCAAACAATAAAAGAAAACTACACCAAGACAAATTGTATAGTAATTAAATGTTATTGAATAGACATGCTCATACCCATTTACTAGGTAAAAACATGTGTCCCCAAATGAAAGAGCGTCTAAGGGTTAGGGATCCAATCTGGGTATTTAAAAAATAGACAAAGTAATATTAAAAATTTGTAACCTTCAAAGTACAAAATCATAGCTATGCAGATCAAGAATTGGATTTGAGGCAAGTAGCACATAGAAAAGGGACTGATCAATCATGCAATGAACAATGAGAATAACAAGATTTTATAACCATTGCACCTACAAAAAGTAGTCAAAAACACTAAACTCCATCGATTTTCTTAAAAACGTTGACTATGTCAAAGTTGACCAAGTCAATGAAGTCATTTATTGTTAAACCGTTTTCAAATGGGTAGTTGTTGTCCTCTAATTTTTTCGATAGATCGACGAATTATCCTCTAGTTTCATCAAAATATCAATGGATATAGATGTTGGTTGGAATTCCGACGTTCATCGGGGCACCCAGAAAAAAAATATTAAAATTTTAGTAATCTGCAATGATATGATTGAATTTATCCTTATCATCAGAAGTTTTTGTCTAATTTTGACCCCATATGTAGTAGTGTTCGCCCAAGAAAACTAGAATCCAATGGCTCGAGTCCAATTGTTATCCAATGTATTCAGCCTATCAATCATGGATTTTTCTCAAACTATTGGTTTTAATGGCCTCAAAGTAGTATTAGTAGCAGTTTACCTCTTCAACCACTCATACAAAAGACATGCAAATTTAGTAAAGAAAATTTCATGAATATCAATGTATAGATACTTATCCTTCCATGATTCCACATTGACATTTAGACCTTCAGTTTTCCTCTGATAAAAATCATCTTCCTTCACATTCAACCAATCTTGAGTTTCCCTCTATGAGATGGAAACCATCTTCCTTCGCATTCAACCAATATTGAGTTTCCCTCTGAGAAAAATCATATTCCTTCACATTCAACCAATCTTGAGTTTCCTCCTCATATGGAAACCACCTCATTATTTTCCTTCATCATTCAATAAAATAATTTTAGGCCCCGGCAATTGAACCATTTGTTAGCTCAATCGCACTTGCATGAATCTTTCCTAACACTGGGGAGTTGAATACCTAAGGTTCGTCTAGAGTTTGAACAAAAAAAAACCAAGGCATTGACATATCATTCCTCAACCAAAGAATGAATAAGGTCTCACTCTATATTCCAAGAGGATCATAGAGACCATTTGGTCTTGTGTCGATGATGATGAAGGACTTAATTTGAAAAAATTTCATCTAAGTGGGCATTCAGACAATCCATTGAAAACAACTTAATACTTACAATACGCAACAAAAATACACACATATCCACTTAACAAATAAGTAACACATCATAGGATCATGATTACTACAACTTTTTTATCTTCATTCCATCACCACAAACATACATTAAGAAATCCATTCCTTGACAACAACAGATCCTTTCTCTCTTATAGAATTTCCCTATGCTATATTACACAATGTCATTTTCTTCATTTCATACTCTACCAATGGGATAGATTCAAACTTACAACCATGGAAATTACAAAACATAGGCTCGGAGTGAGCTCAACGACAACAATACCCACAAACATCACCACAACAACCAACTAACTAACAAGCTAGCTAACTCTATTTATGTTGTCATTGCTTCCTTTTATTTGCTTCTCATCTCTAGTGCTCTATCACTTTCACTTCTACCCCACTTGCTCCTCTAACTACCACTCCCACACACTTATGTCACTTGCATGCATTCCACATAGCCTCTTAGGAATCGTGGCAATATCAAACACCTTGCCAACTCATCTTCTTTTTGTTCCACATTCCCTCGTGCTTCCTGTAGAAATCATTCAAGGATATTTCCCAAATATTCTTTCTTGATTCCAGAGTGCATGCGGTGTCTTCTTGATTTCTGATGCACATCAAAAAACTTGGACCGAAGCGCATTTGGAACAACTTTTACTAGTTTGAAAAAAAAAACTTGACCTAATGTGCACGCCTCATGTCGCCCTTCGCGCAAGTTCTTGAGCATGCACAAAATTTTAATAGGAACGCATAACTTCATTTGTGTGTGCATGTGATATTTACCCAAAACTTTGGGTTCCAATAGTGTGCCTTATACATTCAATCACTACCTTTGTGTTTCCTAGACTTGGCTACCTTAAGATACTAAATAAATATATCATTTATAAGTTTTAAAGATAACACGAGGTTGAATTTGGTCCACGTGTATTTATGCATAGATAGTGTTATACATGCCTCACATATTTAAGAATTATCTTTAGATATCTATAACTATATTAAATTACCAAATATAACCCTTATAAATATGAAACATTGTTCAATAATGTAAAATCATCACTCATCAACACAACTCCATCTACCATAACTTCAATATCCTTGGACATAAATGGAAAAGTTTAAAGATTCCATTATTTCAAATGGTTGATGATGTGTATCCATATCATATTTAAGGTATCCTAAATATTATATTTGCAATATGATTGATAATCTATATAATTTTTTTGTTTAGGTTGTTTTTCAACATAGGTTAGGAAAATATTTCCGGTTATATCTAGGATGCAAATCTATAGAACATACAACTTCTAGTGGGATGACCAATCACTAGAATATTATTGCAATCCATGTAAATCAGAAGAACATGCATGAGATTCAAATACATAACTAAGCTACAAACATGAAATTGAAATAATATCGAAGTGGGAAGAAACAATAATCATGTATTACCAATGGATAGGACTTCAATTGCACCTAGGGACGCCAGTTGGATGTAGGTGTGATCCAACACTCTCCTTGGGAGGATCCTTTGATCCTTGGTATCCTCTTTTTCTTTCAATTGTTGAGTGTGAATAAGTGTTCTTTCTCTCTCAATGGTAGAGCTCAAACAAACGAGGCATGGATTTATAGGATAACAAGGTGAGAGAAATGGTCTCAAGATTCACCCCAACAACATAACTATGCTAAATTATTTCTCTATTAAATGTTTCCCCTTGGTTCCTATTTATAGGAGAACTTCATGCTCCATGCAAACTAGTTTCAAATGTGAATACACCTAATTTGAATGGAGTCTCCCATGTGTGGAAGAAACATCAATATACCTACAATATTTTCTCATGAATGCAAATGGAGCTTGTGGTTTGTCTACATTAATTTCATCGTTAAGGATGATCTTTTCTTTTTTTAACAGACGTGCATGATTTTGAAGGAAAATATACGTAAATTTCTCAAAATTCAGTACAAATATTCATGCAACTGCATGAAATCCACTTTTATAAAAAAAAATAGTCTCTTTTGAGGTTAAGTTTAATGGATGGGGGGTATCCTTGTTGTGTTTTATCCTTGTCCACTTGTGATGTTTTCCATTGATTGCTTGAATTTCTTCAAGAGAAAGATTTAGGTGATAACAATTTCCCCTTTATGTATGATGTTAGGAGATATTGTGTAGCCAAAATACATTATCATTTTCTATCCCATATGCTTCTAACCTGACACATTGTAGAGAGAGAGAGAGATGACCAAGAAGAAAGGACGTCCTATGGAGAAGTGATGAAACCCAACTAAAAATAACCAAACAAATGAGGTTGTAAAGACACAAGACTGCCCTTGGGTGGAGGATAAAGGATGTCTAATAATGGTGGCAGTGAAAAACCAACTAGACAGAAGGTGATCTATTGTTAGGAGGGAAATTAGATGAACTAAGGGTATGTCAAACTAGGACTGAGTATAAGTGGATGCAGATGGATAGATAGTTGATGATGGAAACTTTGGGGATCAAAGTGATGAATATTGGGATAGTGAGGTGTTGCAAGCAACTTGAATCATTCTAGGAATGGGTGACTCAATGTAGATGCTCCAACCAAGGGAAACTAGGATTACTATTGGGTTTGATATAAATTCCATCGAATGAGATGGTATGACTGTTGGTGCTTCCCTTATAAAGAATATATTTTTTACAATTACCAATAAATGGAAGAACGTAAAAATTGGGAAATTTAAAAAAAAGGATATGGGTGCCCTGATTATGTGATCAAATAGCTCGTCCATGTGGGGCAAGAGTAATGAAGAGATTGGTTCCCTTAGATGGGTATCCTTGCGGGTGGAATTAACAATGAGTCAGAATACAAGTGGTCTACTATTCACAGGAGAGATTATAGGCCAATGAAAATTTGGTAAAGCATTTAGTGTAACCAACCATGAAAAAATGTGAACCATCAGGATTCTAATGGAATGGGTCCGCATGATGATGAGAAACATATATGAATCTCATTCTCTTAGATGTATACTATAAAGACTCCTAGTCTATGGGAAAAGAAGCATGTATGCTAATAATGAAAGGGGTGTTAAAACTAAGTAAACCTATGAGAATGGAGTGCTACCAGCCAATAGAAACTAAATGCATGTGGAACTGCGTGAAGTTTCATGTGAAGCAAGGGAATAAACCCTAAAGGAATACTCAGAGAAAGCGATAGTGGGTAATGCAATGATCTTGAAGGTAATATCAACATGCCATTTTGAAAAAGTATATAGCTAAAGGGATAGGGTGAAGGGCCTTTCTATGTGCAGTGAAGAGACAAAAGGGACCTCTTAGCAAATGCATGCACACATGAAACTGAATACATGGCATAAAAGTGCTCATGATGAGAAATATTATGGTGAAAGTAATGTAAAAAACAGATTTAGTGATATCATATACTGGTTTGTTGAACTATTATGGGGGAAATGGCCCCTGGATGAAATTTTTGGTGAAAATAAATGGAGAACACATTGCAAGAGGTGGTGACTCCATGATTCCAATGATTAAAACAATTTGGAAACTAGATATTTTTGGCTCCCATATGGGATTTTGGAACCTTTTGACTAAGCCATATAAAATGTAGTGGGGACCATAAGGACACCTCATTTGTACTTGATTGATTTTGACTTGCAAATATTTACATGCACTCATCCATGGTTGGATTTCCATTCTGTGAGAGTCAGTTAAGGGACCATGACCTCTCCTTCAATTTCATGCATTCAATAACCAAGTTTGAGGTAATATTGATCCAAGAGGATCTTGGTGGCCACCCACATATTCCAACTGGCTCAAAACGGTTTATTGGCAATTTACTATTTTTAGCAATTTTTTGGGTCCCAAGCTTCTGGGGCCATTTTGAGGGCCTAAACAATGTTTTTCCATTTTGAGGGCCTAAACAATGTTAATTAGAGGCTCTTATTGAAACCCCAAAATGAAGATCCTATTATATACCTTTCCAATGAGCTATCATGTGCCCCAAATGGAGATCATATGCCAAAGTTACACCCCCGAGAAGTTGATACACCAAACTACCCAAAATGAGGTCCACAAAACTGTTGGATTTTCATCTTCCAGTGTTAGGGTTTTGGATTTTATTTATGTTAAAAGGCCTTTGGAGCCTCATTGTAACAATCATATTCTTTTGAATGAGAGTATCCCTCATATATCTTCTCAGAGATAAGTTGCCACTATTCTAGCGAGTCTTTCACTCTGTATTTCTATAGTTTTGTACATTTCGCTCATTAATAGAAATTGTGTATTACTGTATCTATGTGTTTATGGTTATATCTCTGTTATATTGTTGGATATCTGATATATCTTTGTACATTTATTTATTATATCTTCACTCTCATTTCGTGCCGAAAATAATCTGGATCAGTGGAATCAAAGAAGGCTTCTCTTGATCATTTTTTAGTGCATGTCTCCAAGGAGGTCCAAGTATAGAAAGTTGGGTCTCGAGCTTCTCTCTCTTGAGGATAATATCTCTCTCACATCCAAGAAACCCTCCATGGTGGAATAAAAGAAAGATGACATAGTAAAAGATTCTATTAATCTGTTTCTTGAGCAAGCTCTCACACGATAGAGGGACAAAATGATGGAGAATTTTTCCCACATCCTTCAATGCATGTTAATAACAGCAAGCGCATCTTCATCAAGCATCCACCTTGGAGGCACCTCTCCTTTCAAGATACAAGTTAATTTTGAAATTCTTATATTTGAAGGTCAGATCAATGCTGATGCCCTAGAAAAATGGTTAAATATGCTAGAAGGTTATTTCTTTGTTCACAATTTTTTCGACAGGGAAAAGATCACCTTCGCACTCCTTAAGGCTCTCCCCCACGTCAAACATTGGTGGGAAAATTACTAGGATCAAAGTTCCATGGAGGAGTCTGGAATATATGGGGTCGATCCCACTTGGTATTTTTGTGTGGATACGATCAAGGAACAATATTACCCTGTTGGTAACTATGATGACCAATACATGAGATGGACCACACTACAGCAAGAGAGGGGCCAAAAAGTTTGAGAGTTCAAAAATAATTTCCATACCTTGTGCACCAAGATGGGTATCAAAGACTTCAAGCAACATCTAGTTCTAAAATACCACGAGGCTCTACATAGGTACATCCAAACCAAAATGGATTTCCTATACATCTCATCACTGGAAACTGCCTATCGATATGTTGTCAAAATCGAGCAGAAAATTAGGCACCAAAACAAATGGGAGTTCAGGTTTGCAACTCCATAACAACCAAAGTATGGTAAATACGGCCCTAAAAACCAACCTCTAGAAAACCATTCCAAGCCATAGGAAAAGAAGGGTAATGGAAAGATGAAGAAGGACACTGGAAAGTGGTGTGATTTCCACAAAATCCCCTGGCACAACACTAATTAATGTCTCTCAAAAAAATCATTGGTGGTCAAGATCAAAGAAAAGGAGTTGAACCCTAATTCGAAATATGATTCAGAAAATAATGGGAGAAGATAGATCATCGACACAAACCCCATTGCTACTATCATGACCGCAATAATTCAATCAGAAGAACCAGTCGATCCTAAAGAGGGTGAGCACCTTTTTCATTCATAGATGTGGGTGAAGGGGACCCCACTACATTTTATTGTTGATAGTGGAAGCCAGAAGAACCTCATCTCAGCAAAGTTCATCAAACAGTAGAGATTGTCGACAAAACCACACCCACAACCATACAACATTGGGTGGCTTCACCAAGGATGAGATCTTTGTGTTAGCCAACAGTGTTGATTGTCATGCAACATATAACCCTTTAAGGATGAGGTATTATGTGATGTTTCCTCACTGGATGTCTGTGATTTTATTTTGGGTCAGCCATATATGTGGAAGCACCATGATATTTATGAGTCTCGACCCTGTAGTGTCATTGTTACTTTGGGGGGTCATCTCTACAGGATACCAAAGGTAGTTCCAACTACTATCCCACCAAAATAGTGTCACAAGGTAATCTCTCAAAATGAAAAATTCAGCCTCTTCACAATTTGTTCAAAAGGTGAACAGAAGGACACTACAACCACTACATTCTTGGCCCAAGACCTTTCTTTCCAATAGAAGCAGATTGCAGAAGAGAAAGAAGGTATTGTTTCTTCACCTACAATGGTACCTATACACTTTCCAATCAAGCCAGGATAAAAAATGTTGTTTTAATAGATTCAACCTCGCCAACAATAGGTTTGTGACAGTCTTCAACAAGCTCAGCAACACGACTTCTCCGGCAACGCAAGCAACTCACCAAGATTCAGATTCAGCAAATGATTTCCCCTCTCCCCTGGGAACTCAACACAATGGATACCATCGTTTCCTAAGGAGGGAGAATCAATCCAGGAGGATCTTGGTGGCCACCCACCTATTCCAACTAGATCAAAACAGTTTGTTGGAAATTTACTCTTTTTAGCAGTTTTTTGGGTCCCAAACTTTCGAGGCCATTTTGAGGTCCTAAACAATGTTTTTCCACGATTGGGAACCTCATTTAAGACTAAAGAATTTGTTTAAGCCCCCAAAATGAAGCTCCTCATAGATACCTTTCCAATGAGTTATCGTACACCCCAAACATAGATCGTATGCCAAAGTTACGCCCCTCAGAAGTTGATACACCAAACTACCCAAAACAGGGTCAACAAAATTGTTGGATTTTCATCTTCCAAGGTTAGGGTTTTGTATTTTATTTATGTTAAAAAGGCCTTTGGAGCCTCATTGTAACAATAATCTTTTTGCAAATGATCATAGCCATCACATCTCTTCTCAGAGATAATTTTCCACCATTATAATGAGTCTTTCACTCTGTATTTCTATAGTTTTGTACATTTCGCTCATTAATAGAAATTGCATATTAATGTATCTCTATGTTTGTGGTTATATATCTAATATATCTATGTTATATTTTTGATAAATGATATATCTCTATACATTTCTTTATTATATCTCCGCTCTCATTTTGTGTCGAAAATAATCCGGATCAAATCTAGGGCCCATACGACGCCTTTTTAAGGTGTACCACATGGGTTGCATGGGTATCAAGGGAACACCCATGAAACACCTATGTTTCTATTCCATGGATATCCATGCAAATGGTGCATCTATTCTAATAATATCCATGGGGATAATTTTCACAATTGTTAGTTGAACAATTGTGAAAATTGTGTGGTGTTTCATTGGATAGTCACCCAAACTATGCATATTTCTTTGGAACAACCACGAAGGACATCTACGCAGTTTTTTTCTTAAAATTAATGCAAACTATGCATGAATTTAGTGAAAAAACATGCATACTATGTGACTTACAATGAATAATCATGCAAACTGCGTGGCTCTATGTGGAAAAGCCACACAAATTATGCTTAATGAACTGAAATATTGACTTGCGTCTTTAGTTTTTGGGTTTTGTAGGTTCTAACATAGAGGAGGGATATGTTGATTGATTAACATAAGTGGGACTATGACCTCTTATTAGTAGAGGTTAGGGGTACCTTGTAGTGTGACTTGAGCTAGAAAGCTACGAACTTTTCAAGTACTTCAACTACCCATTGTTGCACTCTAATGAAGATATTTTGAGGTATGTGATTGATATGTGGTGTCCTAATGAGAATGCCTTTAAGGTTCAAGGCCATATATTTTAGTTGAGTTCCATCATAGACCTCTATTTCTTGACTGGGCTCCCCTTCAAGGGATACATCCATGGGTTAATGCCTCGCATGGAGGGTGTGAGGATCATACACCAAATAGAAACCCAATATTGTGTTGGGGGAGAGGCCATGGCAGGGGAGTTGATAGTGATTTCCTCCATCTGATACTTTCCATCCAAGTAGTGTCTTCTATGATGGTGATGATCTATGGATCCTTGATCACCAATGACCAAATATTGCTCATTGAGAAGGTGATTCAGGGGAATTTTTGTGCATGGTCCTCTTTGATGAGAGACACCATGATGGCTCAAGTGACATGTTGTCAGACTCATAGTGAGGGTACTTTTCCTTCATCTCATTCGTGTTTTATTTTTTCTATTAGTGAGTGGTTTTTATACACCCATAGGTTTTCATTACTTGGGGGAGCGAAAGGGGGAGAGTTATTGATCTGCATGGGTGGGGGTGAGGTATTTTACTCTCAATTTCCTCTGATGGTGGAATTTTGTGCCACAAATGATCTTTTAGTACCAATATGAAAGGATAGACTACACGAAGGACCTGAATATGGTCCTCCCACAAGGAAAGGATCGAGGTCCTATGGGTGAGTGTTTTTAATGTTTTTGCTAGTTTACTTATTATTTTGTTGTTTTTATTAATTACCTAATAGGTTAATAATGGGTACCCTACTTTTGTGTGTGTATATGTGGGGCCAAGGGGATGCAATATATCTATGGTGTAAAGTATCCCAACCACAACAATAGGACAGGTAGCACTATCTCTTGGAGAGATAGAGATGGTGGGGATGAAATGTGGTCACCCTGACTATGAGGTGGGGATACATGCCCAGAGGTAGTGAATGGATCCATAGGTAGAAGTCGAGCGATGGAAAGCAGATAATATATGTGCACAGATGGAAAACCTATGGTATAACTTTGATGTCATGTTGCATGGAGTGGTGGAGGAAGGATGGGATGATCTCCACGAGGACATCATTATTTGTTGCACCAAAATTATACTATATTGGTGCTCATTTCTAAGGTGGGATGAAATAGTAGGAGCTATTGTGAGAGGAGAAATCCCCACCAACCAAGGGGGAAAGTGGAGCAATCCTACCTAGGGGGTACTTGGGGATCCTACCATAGTAGTGAATTTGTGATATGTACAGGGACATATATTTTTGTATGGGTGTGGCCCACATTTTTTACATGATATTTTTTTATGGCACAACAACAATGAAGGTTGGAATTTTTGTGCCAATATTATGTGCATTTGTGAATTTATGTGTGTGTGTGTGTGTGTATGTGTACATGCATACATACATATACAAAAATTTATGACTCTTGATGTTGTTAGTGGTCAAAATGTATTATTAAATTTTTGAACTCTTTTATTCAATTTGTGCTAGATTTTCCCATCTCAAAGTCTCCTTTGATAGTATTAACCCCCCAAATCCTCTGTCAAGCCTTGTCCAACCTTCATTGATTTCTTTTTCTCAGCATTCTTTGGCTATGCCCTCTTGACCTGTAATACAAAAACAAAATAAATGTTACCTAGTTCATAAACCTAGCTGTATTAGATTTTATATGTTCACATGCCATATGTACTTTTGTTATGAAGTGGTGGGTGCTCAAAGTGATTCTAAAACCTTAGCCATATCACATTAAAATTACATGCCTAAATTCTTATGTCTAAGTCTTGAGTCTTATCATACAAAACCTTTATTCTAACCTCTCAGGTTTAATGGCTTTTAGCCAAAAATTTAGGGACCCATGGGCCAAGCCACATATTCACATATGCCATTTTAGGTCTGAATATCAAATGTGTTCAACACAAAGCCTAGCGCACATGCACCTGCCCAAGCTATGAGCTAAGCCTCGATTCAAGTTACTAGTCAACACACAAGTTACAAGTCATGCAATAGATCATAACCTAAGCACATGTCACAACAATACTCATCCTAAATCTTACCACAGTGTCGAGCCCGATTCCATTAGCTATCTCTTCAAACTGGTGTTGTGATGAAACTATTCCACATGGCAGACTGAATTGCAAGTCAAAAGGAAGAAATTTTGTGTGCCAATCTCCAAGGTGTTAAGAATTTAACCCTAGCTTAATGTATAGGTGCTCGAAATTATAGGTTCTTGCGCCAAGATAAATCAAACAATAATTCAAGTGTTGTATGCTGAGGAAAAGATGTGTTGCAGTGGCTCAAATATCAAGCTGTAAGCTACAGGTTTTAAATAAACACGCGGATGCTTATGTGCCCAGCTTAATGAAGTTGTTCAATTGTATTTTGTAAAGGTTGGGGCATTTAGTCTTGGGATCCAATTCCATCATGCAAATTTGTTTGTGAATGAATTAAATGTTGGCGATATCCAACCTAGCTGCTTAGAAAGGAACTAGACCAAATTCAATGGAGGAGCATTTCAAAGAATGCCCAGGTAAATTGTTTGCAGGTTTAAACGTATCATCAAGTGGATATGCCTTACGTTTTTGAATTTGCAGATGAGGAGGACCCGTAAGAACTCAAATGGCATTGTTTCTTCCTACGCTAAAAGACTGGTTACACATTCAGTTTTTTCTGTGTAAAAATGTTCGAGCAAGTTATGGCATCTCATCCGGGTGAGTTCAACATTCATGGGAAACTATTGTTGTTCCTTATTTATTCTTCAAATTCATATCAGAGTCGAGAGATCTGTGATTTTAACTCATAGGTTTGGCCACGGTGAGGTCAACTGCCAAATCTAGTTTAAAGTGTAAGGGCATATGAGCAATGCGTCCTGTGTGATCTTCAATGCATGCCAAGACATTATCGTTTAAGAAGACAGGTGCAATCAAAGTTAGGCAAATGCAGAAGGAGAGTATCAAGATAAGGGTTCCGGTCTAAATTTAAGCATGTGTGTTTTACATGGTCGATTCATCATCACAGTGATGTTATTGATTTTCTCTGGCAGTGTTGTTCATCCTCAAACAAAAATGTTTAGTTATCGTACTCTTCCTTGTGAAGATGGACAACAACAAATTCTTTCAGTTGCTTTCAAGTTGAGAAATGCACACTAACAGAAGACAGAAGTCAAAATACATTTGGCCATTAATCATGCCACAAGTCAAGTCTCAGGTTCAAGCTATGTTGACAGGCGAAATTGACCGTCTGTCAACTGAGAGAGTGGAACTGGTCCGGGGTTGTCTAATAACCCAAGCCGTTTGGAATGAACCACCCTGACGAGTTTAACGGCTCTGTTGGCCGCTCTAAGGTCTTCTATGAAAACCAAAGAGAGAATTGATCTGAGCTAAGTAATCTAACTAAAGTAAATAAAACAAACTAAACT